>JAKKIA010000045.1:0-215768 GCA_030763345.1 Mythimna separata
GTTTTGAGAGCAGTGGTGATGAAATAAATTACACAAAGTAATGCGGGTTTGAACCCGCGACCTACAACTTGTAAGTCGTGGCAGCTACCACAGCTCCCATAAATAAATAATTATGAAGGTTTCTAAAAATAGAAACCGACATATTTTGTTTTTATAATAATATTAAGTAAGTCGAACTTGACTTACTTGTGTTCAAAACTATCTTCGTTATAACAAAGTACTTATTAGGTACTTCGTTACCAACGAAGGCAGTTTTGAACATAATAAAAAAAAAGCGAAATAAATATACTGTGTTCCATTAAAACTATTACCATCTGCTGATAATAAGAGTTTTAAAAGAACACAGTATATTTATTTCCAAATATACTTTGGGGAAGGTTTTTTTTTTTTTTTATAAATAAAAGATCAAAGATTTCTATCATAAAACTATACATTTATTCATTAAAAATATATATAACAATAAAAAAACTTAACCTAATTAAAACTACCAAAATAATATTTACAAAATACACACAAAAATAAATGGATCAGAATAAATTCTCGATCCACGTTTGCACTTCCGCGCCTCGACTAGGACGTGACGGCCGTATTCTGAATTCCCCATATAACGACCATATCGCGTATATGAGGTACAGAATATTGTCCATCTCCCTGTTCTTGCCGCGGAAGTGCCCCGAGATTTTGTGAAATATTTCACAGTCACCCCTGGTTCACTTTTAAATAGTCGACTAATCGTCGAACACGTGCTGGATCCAACGACCGAGAGAAATGATTCTCATCGTCCGTAGGTCCGCACGTTCTTCTGACAATGTCGAAGTTCCTGAGGATCCTCTTGTGTTTGTCGACTTCTTCCTTTAAAAGTTCTTCGTGGCGTCTCCACTTGTCCAGGGTGACTTGGTCTCGGTATGTCCGGTGCGCCTTCTCCCAATAGTCTTCTGACTACTAGGTCCCAGACGTAGTCGGGAATGTATCTCAGACGAACTCTGTCGAGGTCCGCCTTCGGTACGTTGCGTGTGAACGCAAGCGTGAAGACGACCTCGTACTCGTCGTCTGAGATGTTCCCCACGATAATGTATGGCGATGGTAAAACGTTTTCGGAAAGGGCGGCCATCGTCAAGACAATTCGTAGGTACAGGTACACACTGAGTTTGCAGAGCGGCAGCGACACGAGGTGTGAGCACTTCGAAGGTCAACAGGAGACTGCGTGAAAAAACAATAATCGCCCTCCTTATATAGCGGTGCCGCTATGCGCCCCGCGCGCTGTTTTATCCCCTCCCCCTGCAAGGTCCGGCCGCAGCGCGCAGGTAGGAACACAGGCTTCTCGGTGGTCATTGTAAATTGCTGTCTAATAAGGTGTGAGATAATATTAAATTACTTAAAAGGAAAGAAAAAATATATAGATATACGCTGTTGCAATTTGTAATGTCGAACGTTTTTTACTGTCGGGTGGAAAATTTCCCTACGAAGGGTCAATTTTGAAGCGTGCACACGAGTAGCGAGCACGGAGTTGTATACGGTGAAGCAAAACCGGACCGGATCGGACGTCCATTTGTTATTAATATGTATAATTATTATGTATGAATGTAGCATTATTGGCCTTTTATAAATTAATGTTCCCACTGCTGGGGCTCAGGCCCTCCTCTCTAGGATAGGGAATGGGCCATAATCCACCACGCGTGCCCAGTGCGGATTGGTAGATGTCACATGTCTTCGAATTTTTGGCTACTTATAGGACATGCCGGTTTCCTCACGATGTTTTCCTTCACCGTTTTGAGGAGCAGTGGTGATGAAATAAATTAACACAAAGTAATGCGGGTTTGAACCCGCGACCTACAAACTTGTAAGTCGTGGCAGCTACCACAGCTCCCATAAATAAATAATTATGAAGGTTTCTAAAATAGAAACCGACATATTTTGTTTTTATAATAATATTAAGTAAGTCGAACTTGACTTACTTGTGTTCAAAACTATCTTCGTTATAACAAAGTACTTATTAGGTACTTCGTTACAACGAAGGCAGTTTTGAACATAATAAAAAAAAAGCGAAATAAATATACTGTGTTCCATTAAAACTATTACCATCTGCTGATAATAAGAGTTTTAAAAGAACACCAGGTATATTTATTTCCAAATATACTTTGGGGAAGGTTTTTTTTTTTTTTTATAAATAAAAGATCAAAGATTTCTATCATAAAACTATACATTTATTCATTAAAAATATATATAACAATAAAAAAACTTAACCTAATTAAAACTACCAAAATAATATTTACAAAATACACACAAAAATAAATGGATCAGAATAAATTCTCGATCCACGTTTGCACTTCCGCGCCTCGACTAGGACGTGACGGCCGTATTCTGAATTCCCCATATAACGACCATATCGCGTATATGAGGTACAGAATATTGTCCATCTCCCTGTTCTTTGCCGCCGGAAGTGCCCGAGATTTTGTGAAATATTTCACAGTCACCTGGTTCACTTTTAAATAGTCGACTAATCGTCGAACACGTGCTGGATCCAACGACCGAGAGAAATGATTCTCATCGTCCGTAGGTCCGCACGTTCTTCTGACAATGTCGAAGTTCCTGAGGATCCTCTTGTGTTTGTCGACTTCTTCCTTTAAAAGTTCTTCGTGGCGTCTCCACTTGTCCAGGGTGACTTGGTCTCGGTATGTCCGGTGCGCCTTCTCCCAATAGTCTCTTCTGACTACTAGGTCCCAGACGTAGTCGGAATGTATCTCAGACGAACTCTGTCGAGGTCCGCCTTCGGTACGTTGCGTGTGAACGCAAGCGTGAAGACGACCTCGTACTCGTCGTCTGAGATGTTCCCCACGATAATGTATGGCGATGGTAAAACGTTTTCGGAAAGGGCGGCCATCGTCAAGACAATTCGTAGGTACAGGTACACACTGAGTTTGCAGAGCGGCAGCGACACGAGGTGTGAGCACTTCGAAGGTCAACAGGAGACTGCGTGAAAAAAACAATAATCGCCCTCCTTATATAGCGGTGCCGCTATGCGCCCCGCGCGCTGTTTTATCCCTCCCCCTGCAAGGTCCGGCCGCAGCGCGCAGGTAGGAACACAGGCTTCTCGGTGGTCATTGTAAATTGCTGTCTAATAAGGAGTGAGATAATATTAAATTACTTAAAAGGAAAGAAAAAATATATAGATATACCTGTTGCAATTTGTAATGTCGAACGTTTTTTACTGTCGGGGTGGAAAATTTCCCCTACGAAGGGTCAATTTTGAAGCGTGCACACGAGTAGCGAGCACGGAGTTGTATACGGTGAAGCAAAACCGGACCGGATCGGACGTCAATTTGTTATTAATATGTATAATTATTATGTATGAATGTAGCATTATTGGCCTTTTATAAATTAATGTTCCCACTGCTGGGGCTCAGGCCTCCTCTCTAGGATAGGGAATGGGCCATAATCCACCACGCGTGCCCAGTGCGGATTGGTAGATGTCACATGTCTTCGAATTTTTGGCTACTTATAGGACATGCCGGTTTCCTCACGATGTTTTCCTTCACCGTTTTGAGAGCAGTGGTGATGAAATAAATTACACAAAGTAATGCGGGTTTGAACCCGCGACCTACAACTTGTAAGTCGTGGCAGCTACCACAGCTCCCATAAATAAATAATTATGAAGGTTTCTAAAAATAGAAACCGACATATTTTGTTTTTATAATAATATTAAGTAAGTCGAACTTGACTTACTTGTGTTCAAAACTATCTTCGTTATAACAAAGTACTTATTAGGTACTTCGTTACAACGAAGGCAGTTTTGAACATAATAAAAAAAAAGCGAAATAAATATACTGTGTTCCATTAAAACTATTACCATCTGCTGATAATAAGAGTTTTAAAAGAACACAGTATATTTATTTCCAAATATACTTTGGGGAAGGTTTTTTTTTTTTTTTATAAATAAAAGATCAAAGATTTCTATCATAAAACTATACATTTATTCATTAAAAATATATATAACAATAAAAAAACTTAACCTAATTAAAACTACCAAAATAATATTTACAAAATACACACAAAAATAAATGGATCAGAATAAATTCTCGATCCACGTTTGCACTTCCGCGCCTCGACTAGGACGTGACGGCCGTATTCTGAATTCCCCATATAACGACCATATCGCGTATATGAGGTACAGAATATTGTCCATCTCCCTGTTCTTGCCGCGGAAGTGCCCCGAGATTTTGTGAAATATTTCACAGTCACCCTGGTTCACTTTTAAATAGTCGACTAATCGTCGAACACGTGCTGGATCCAACGACCGAGAGAAATGATTCTCATCGTCCGTAGGTCCGCACGTTCTTCTGACAATGTCGAAGTTCCTGAGGATCCTCTTGTGTTTGTCGACTTCTTCCTTTAAAAGTTCTTCGTGGCGTCTCCACTTGTCCAGGGTGACTTGGTCTCGGTATGTCCGGTGCGCCTTCTCCCAATAGTCTCTTCTGACTACTAGGTCCCAGACGTAGTCGGGAATGTATCTCAGACGAACTCTGTCGAGGTCCGCCTTCGGTACGTTGCGTGTGAACGCAAGCGTGAAGACGACCTCGTACTCGTCGTCTGAGATGTTCCCCACGATAATGTATGGCGATGGTAAAACGTTTTCGGAAAGGGCGGCCATCGTCAAGACAATTCGTAGGTACAGGTACACACTGAGTTTGCAGAGCGGCAGCGACACGAGGTGTGAGCACTTCGAAGGTCAACAGGAGACTGCGTGAAAAAACAATAATCGCCCTCCTTATATAGCGGTGCCGCTATGCGCCCCGCGCGCTGTTTTATCCCCTCCCCCTGCAAGGTCCGGCCGCAGCGCGCAGGTAGGAACACAGGCTTCTCGGTGGTCATTGTAAATTGCTGTCTAATAAGGTGTGAGATAATATTAAATTACTTAAAAGGAAAGAAAAAATATATAGATATACGCTGTTGCAATTTGTAATGTCGAACGTTTTTTACTGTCGGGTGGAAAATTTCCCTACGAAGGGTCAATTTTGAAGCGTGCACACGAGTAGCGAGCACGGAGTTGTATACGGTGAAGCAAAACCGGACCGGATCGGACGTCCATTTGTTATTAATATGTATAATTATTATGTATGAATGTAGCATTATTGGCCTTTTATAAATTAATGTTCCCACTGCTGGGGCTCAGGCCTCCTCTCTAGGATAGGGAATGGGCCATAATCCACCACGCGTGCCCAGTGCGGATTGGTAGATGTCACATGTCTTCGAATTTTTGGCTACTTATAGGACATGCCGGTTTCCTCACGATGTTTTCCTTCACCGTTTTGAGAGCAGTGGTGATGAAATAAATTACACAAAGTAATGCGGGTTTGAACCCGCGACCTACAACTTGTAAGTCGTGGCAGCTACCACAGCTCCCATAAATAAATAATTATGAAGGTTTCTAAAAATAGAAACCGACATATTTTGTTTTTATAATAATATTAAGTAAGTCGAACTTGACTTACTTGTGTTCAAAACTATCTTCGTTATAACAAAGTACTTATTAGGTACTTCGTTACAACGAAGGCAGTTTTGAACATAATAAAAAAAAAGCGAAATAAATATACTGTGTTCCATTAAAACTATTACCATCTGCTGATAATAAGAGTTTTAAAAGAACACAGTATATTTATTTCCAAATATACTTTGGGGAAGGTTTTTTTTTTTTTTATAAATAAAAGATCAAAGATTTCTATCATAAAACTATACATTTATTCATTAAAAATATATATAACAATAAAAAAACTTAACCTAATTAAAACTACCAAAATAATATTTACAAAATACACACAAAAATAAATGGATCAGAATAAATTCTCGATCCACGTTTGCACTTCCGCGCCTCGACTAGGACGTGACGGCCGTATTCTGAATTCCCCATATAACGACCATATCGCGTATATGAGGTACAGAATATTGTCCATCTCCCTGTTCTTGCCGCGGAAGTGCCCCGAGATTTTGTGAAATATTTCACAGTCACCCTGGTTCACTTTTAAATAGTCGACTAATCGTCGAACACGTGCTGGATCCAACGACCGAGAGAAATGATTCTCATCGTCCGTAGGTCCGCACGTTCTTCTGACAATGTCGAAGTTCCTGAGGATCCTCTTGTGTTTGTCGACTTCTTCCTTTAAAAGTTCTTCGTGGCGTCTCCACTTGTCCAGGGTGACTTGGTCTCGGTATGTCCGGTGCGCCTTCTCCCAATAGTCTCTTCTGACTACTAGGTCCCAGACGTAGTCGGGAATGTATCTCAGACGAACTCTGTCGAGGTCCGCCTTCGGTACGTTGCGTGTGAACGCAAGCGTGAAGACGACCTCGTACTCGTCGTCTGAGATGTTCCCCACGATAATGTATGGCGATGGTAAAACGTTTTCGGAAAGGGCGGCCATCGTCAAGACAATTCGTAGGTACAGGTACACACTGAGTTTGCAGAGCGGCAGCGACACGAGGTGTGAGCACTTCGAAGGTCAACAGGAGACTGCGTGAAAAAACAATAATCGCCCTCCTTATATAGCGGTGCCGCTATGCGCCCCGCGCGCTGTTTTATCCCCTCCCCCTGCAAGGTCCGGCCGCAGCGCGCAGGTAGGAACACAGGCTTCTCGGTGGTCATTGTAAATTGCTGTCTAATAAGGTGTGAGATAATATTAAATTACTTAAAAGGAAAGAAAAAATATATAGATATACGCTGTTGCAATTTGTAATGTCGAACGTTTTTTACTGTCGGGTGGAAAATTTCCCTACGAAGGGTCAATTTTGAAGCGTGCACACGAGTAGCGAGCACGGAGTTGTATACGGTGAAGCAAAACCGGACCGGATCGGACGTCCATTTGTTATTAATATGTATAATTATTATGTATGAATGTAGCATTATTGGCCTTTTATAAATTAATGTTCCCACTGCTGGGGCTCAGGCCTCCTCTCTAGGATAGGGAATGGGCCATAATCCACCACGCGTGCCCAGTGCGGATTGGTAGATGTCACATGTCTTCGAATTTTTGGCTACTTATAGGACATGCCGGTTTCCTCACGATGTTTTCCTTCACCGTTTTGAGAGCAGTGGTGATGAAATAAATTACACAAAGTAATGCGGGTTTGAACCCGCGACCTACAACTTGTAAGTCGTGGCAGCTACCACAGCTCCCATAAATAAATAATTATGAAGGTTTCTAAAAATAGAAACCGACATATTTTGTTTTTATAATAATATTAAGTAAGTCGAACTTGACTTACTTGTGTTCAAAACTATCTTCGTTATAACAAAGTACTTATTAGGTACTTCGTTACAACGAAGGCAGTTTTGAACATAATAAAAAAAAAGCGAAATAAATATACTGTGTTCCATTAAAACTATTACCATCTGCTGATAATAAGAGTTTTAAAAGAACACAGTATATTTATTTCCAAATATACTTTGGGGAAGGTTTTTTTTTTTTTTTATAAATAAAAGATCAAAGATTTCTATCATAAAACTATACATTTATTCATTAAAAATATATATAACAATAAAAAAACTTAACCTAATTAAAACTACCAAAATAATATTTACAAAATACACACAAAAATAAATGGATCAGAATAAATTCTCGATCCACGTTTGCACTTCCGCGCCTCGACTAGGACGTGACGGCCGTATTCTGAATTCCCCATATAACGACCATATCGCGTATATGAGGTACAGAATATTGTCCATCTCCCTGTTCTTGCCGCGGAAGTGCCCCGAGATTTTGTGAAATATTTCACAGTCACCCTGGTTCACTTTTAAATAGTCGACTAATCGTCGAACACGTGCTGGATCCAACGACCGAGAGAAATGATTCTCATCGTCCGTAGGTCCGCACGTTCTTCTGACAATGTCGAAGTTCCTGAGGATCCTCTTGTGTTTGTCGACTTCTTCCTTTAAAAGTTCTTCGTGGCGTCTCCACTTGTCCAGGGTGACTTGGTCTCGGTATGTCCGGTGCGCCTTCTCCCAATAGTCTCTTCTGACTACTAGGTCCCAGACGTAGTCGGGAATGTATCTCAGACGAACTCTGTCGAGGTCCGCCTTCGGTACGTTGCGTGTGAACGCAAGCGTGAAGACGACCTCGTACTCGTCGTCTGAGATGTTCCCCACGATAATGTATGGCGATGGTAAAACGTTTTCGGAAAGGGCGGCCATCGTCAAGACAATTCGTAGGTACAGGTACACACTGAGTTTGCAGAGCGGCAGCGACACGAGGTGTGAGCACTTCGAAGGTCAACAGGAGACTGCGTGAAAAAACAATAATCGCCCTCCTTATATAGCGGTGCCGCTATGCGCCCCGCGCGCTGTTTTATCCCCTCCCCCTGCAAGGTCCGGCCGCAGCGCGCAGGTAGGAACACAGGCTTCTCGGTGGTCATTGTAAATTGCTGTCTAATAAGGTGTGAGATAATATTAAATTACTTAAAAGGAAAGAAAAAATATATAGATATACGCTGTTGCAATTTGTAATGTCGAACGTTTTTTACTGTCGGGTGGAAAATTTCCCTACGAAGGGTCAATTTTGAAGCGTGCACACGAGTAGCGAGCACGGAGTTGTATACGGTGAAGCAAAACCGGACCGGATCGGACGTCCATTTGTTATTAATATGTATAATTATTATGTATGAATGTAGCATTATTGGCCTTTTATAAATTAATGTTCCCACTGCTGGGGCTCAGGCCTCCTCTCTAGGATAGGGAATGGGCCATAATCCACCACGCGTGCCCAGTGCGGATTGGTAGATGTCACATGTCTTCGAATTTTTGGCTACTTATAGGACATGCCGGTTTCCTCACGATGTTTTCCTTCACCGTTTTGAGAGCAGTGGTGATGAAATAAATTACACAAAGTAATGCGGGTTTGAACCCGCGACCTACAACTTGTAAGTCGTGGCAGCTACCACAGCTCCCATAAATAAATAATTATGAAGGTTTCTAAAAATAGAAACCGACATATTTTGTTTTTATAATAATATTAAGTAAGTCGAACTTGACTTACTTGTGTTCAAAACTATCTTCGTTATAACAAAGTACTTATTAGGTACTTCGTTACAACGAAGGCAGTTTTGAACATAATAAAAAAAAAGCGAAATAAATATACTGTGTTCCATTAAAACTATTACCATCTGCTGATAATAAGAGTTTTAAAAGAACACAGTATATTTATTTCCAAATATACTTTGGGGAAGGTTTTTTTTTTTTTTTATAAATAAAAGATCAAAGATTTCTATCATAAAACTATACATTTATTCATTAAAAATATATATAACAATAAAAAAACTTAACCTAATTAAAACTACCAAAATAATATTTACAAAATACACACAAAAATAAATGGATCAGAATAAATTCTCGATCCACGTTTGCACTTCCGCGCCTCGACTAGGACGTGACGGCCGTATTCTGAATTCCCCATATAACGACCATATCGCGTATATGAGGTACAGAATATTGTCCATCTCCCTGTTCTTGCCGCGGAAGTGCCCCGAGATTTTGTGAAATATTTCACAGTCACCCTGGTTCACTTTTAAATAGTCGACTAATCGTCGAACACGTGCTGGATCCAACGACCGAGAGAAATGATTCTCATCGTCCGTAGGTCCGCACGTTCTTCTGACAATGTCGAAGTTCCTGAGGATCCTCTTGTGTTTGTCGACTTCTTCCTTTAAAAGTTCTTCGTGGCGTCTCCACTTGTCCAGGGTGACTTGGTCTCGGTATGTCCGGTGCGCCTTCTCCCAATAGTCTCTTCTGACTACTAGGTCCCAGACGTAGTCGGGAATGTATCTCAGACGAACTCTGTCGAGGTCCGCCTTCGGTACGTTGCGTGTGAACGCAAGCGTGAAGACGACCTCGTACTCGTCGTCTGAGATGTTCCCCACGATAATGTATGGCGATGGTAAAACGTTTTCGGAAAGGGCGGCCATCGTCAAGACAATTCGTAGGTACAGGTACACACTGAGTTTGCAGAGCGGCAGCGACACGAGGTGTGAGCACTTCGAAGGTCAACAGGAGACTGCGTGAAAAAACAATAATCGCCCTCCTTATATAGCGGTGCCGCTATGCGCCCCGCGCGCTGTTTTATCCCCTCCCCCTGCAAGGTCCGGCCGCAGCGCGCAGGTAGGAACACAGGCTTCTCGGTGGTCATTGTAAATTGCTGTCTAATAAGGTGTGAGATAATATTAAATTACTTAAAAGGAAAGAAAAAATATATAGATATACGCTGTTGCAATTTGTAATGTCGAACGTTTTTTACTGTCGGGTGGAAAATTTCCCTACGAAGGGTCAATTTTGAAGCGTGCACACGAGTAGCGAGCACGGAGTTGTATACGGTGAAGCAAAACCGGACCGGATCGGACGTCCATTTGTTATTAATATGTATAATTATTATGTATGAATGTAGCATTATTGGCCTTTTATAAATTAATGTTCCCACTGCTGGGGCTCAGGCCTCCTCTCTAGGATAGGGAATGGGCCATAATCCACCACGCGTGCCCAGTGCGGATTGGTAGATGTCACATGTCTTCGAATTTTTGGCTACTTATAGGACATGCCGGTTTCCTCACGATGTTTTCCTTCACCGTTTTGAGAGCAGTGGTGATGAAATAAATTACACAAAGTAATGCGGGTTTGAACCCGCGACCTACAACTTGTAAGTCGTGGCAGCTACCACAGCTCCCATAAATAAATAATTATGAAGGTTTCTAAAAATAGAAACCGACATATTTTGTTTTTATAATAATATTAAGTAAGTCGAACTTGACTTACTTGTGTTCAAAACTATCTTCGTTATAACAAAGTACTTATTAGGTACTTCGTTACAACGAAGGCAGTTTTGAACATAATAAAAAAAAAGCGAAATAAATATACTGTGTTCCATTAAAACTATTACCATCTGCTGATAATAAGAGTTTTAAAAGAACACAGTATATTTATTTCCAAATATACTTTGGGGAAGGTTTTTTTTTTTTTTTATAAATAAAAGATCAAAGATTTCTATCATAAAACTATACATTTATTCATTAAAAATATATATAACAATAAAAAAACTTAACCTAATTAAAACTACCAAAATAATATTTACAAAATACACACAAAAATAAATGGATCAGAATAAATTCTCGATCCACGTTTGCACTTCCGCGCCTCGACTAGGACGTGACGGCCGTATTCTGAATTCCCCATATAACGACCATATCGCGTATATGAGGTACAGAATATTGTCCATCTCCCTGTTCTTGCCGCGGAAGTGCCCCGAGATTTTGTGAAATATTTCACAGTCACCCTGGTTCACTTTTAAATAGTCGACTAATCGTCGAACACGTGCTGGATCCAACGACCGAGAGAAATGATTCTCATCGTCCGTAGGTCCGCACGTTCTTCTGACAATGTCGAAGTTCCTGAGGATCCTCTTGTGTTTGTCGACTTCTTCCTTTAAAAGTTCTTCGTGGCGTCTCCACTTGTCCAGGGTGACTTGGTCTCGGTATGTCCGGTGCGCCTTCTCCCAATAGTCTCTTCTGACTACTAGGTCCCAGACGTAGTCGGGAATGTATCTCAGACGAACTCTGTCGAGGTCCGCCTTCGGTACGTTGCGTGTGAACGCAAGCGTGAAGACGACCTCGTACTCGTCGTCTGAGATGTTCCCCACGATAATGTATGGCGATGGTAAAACGTTTTCGGAAAGGGCGGCCATCGTCAAGACAATTCGTAGGTACAGGTACACACTGAGTTTGCAGAGCGGCAGCGACACGAGGTGTGAGCACTTCGAAGGTCAACAGGAGACTGCGTGAAAAAACAATAATCGCCCTCCTTATATAGCGGTGCCGCTATGCGCCCCGCGCGCTGTTTTATCCCCTCCCCCTGCAAGGTCCGGCCGCAGCGCGCAGGTAGGAACACAGGCTTCTCGGTGGTCATTGTAAATTGCTGTCTAATAAGGTGTGAGATAATATTAAATTACTTAAAAGGAAAGAAAAAATATATAGATATACGCTGTTGCAATTTGTAATGTCGAACGTTTTTTACTGTCGGGTGGAAAATTTCCCTACGAAGGGTCAATTTTGAAGCGTGCACACGAGTAGCGAGCACGGAGTTGTATACGGTGAAGCAAAACCGGACCGGATCGGACGTCCATTTGTTATTAATATGTATAATTATTATGTATGAATGTAGCATTATTGGCCTTTTATAAATTAATGTTCCCACTGCTGGGGCTCAGGCCTCCTCTCTAGGATAGGGAATGGGCCATAATCCACCACGCGTGCCCAGTGCGGATTGGTAGATGTCACATGTCTTCGAATTTTTGGCTACTTATAGGACATGCCGGTTTCCTCACGATGTTTTCCTTCACCGTTTTGAGAGCAGTGGTGATGAAATAAATTACACAAAGTAATGCGGGTTTGAACCCGCGACCTACAACTTGTAAGTCGTGGCAGCTACCACAGCTCCCATAAATAAATAATTATGAAGGTTTCTAAAAATAGAAACCGACATATTTTGTTTTTATAATAATATTAAGTAAGTCGAACTTGACTTACTTGTGTTCAAAACTATCTTCGTTATAACAAAGTACTTATTAGGTACTTCGTTACAACGAAGGCAGTTTTGAACATAATAAAAAAAAAGCGAAATAAATATACTGTGTTCCATTAAAACTATTACCATCTGCTGATAATAAGAGTTTTAAAAGAACACAGTATATTTATTTCCAAATATACTTTGGGGAAGGTTTTTTTTTTTTTTATAAATAAAAGATCAAAGATTTCTATCATAAAACTATACATTTATTCATTAAAAATATATATAACAATAAAAAAACTTAACCTAATTAAAACTACCAAAATAATATTTACAAAATACACACAAAAATAAATGGATCAGAATAAATTCTCGATCCACGTTTGCACTTCCGCGCCTCGACTAGGACGTGACGGCCGTATTCTGAATTCCCCATATAACGACCATATCGCGTATATGAGGTACAGAATATTGTCCATCTCCCTGTTCTTGCCGCGGAAGTGCCCCGAGATTTTGTGAAATATTTCACAGTCACCCTGGTTCACTTTTAAATAGTCGACTAATCGTCGAACACGTGCTGGATCCAACGACCGAGAGAAATGATTCTCATCGTCCGTAGGTCCGCACGTTCTTCTGACAATGTCGAAGTTCCTGAGGATCCTCTTGTGTTTGTCGACTTCTTCCTTTAAAAGTTCTTCGTGGCGTCTCCACTTGTCCAGGGTGACTTGGTCTCGGTATGTCCGGTGCGCCTTCTCCCAATAGTCTCTTCTGACTACTAGGTCCCAGACGTAGTCGGGAATGTATCTCAGACGAACTCTGTCGAGGTCCGCCTTCGGTACGTTGCGTGTGAACGCAAGCGTGAAGACGACCTCGTACTCGTCGTCTGAGATGTTCCCCACGATAATGTATGGCGATGGTAAAACGTTTTCGGAAAGGGCGGCCATCGTCAAGACAATTCGTAGGTACAGGTACACACTGAGTTTGCAGAGCGGCAGCGACACGAGGTGTGAGCACTTCGAAGGTCAACAGGAGACTGCGTGAAAAAACAATAATCGCCCTCCTTATATAGCGGTGCCGCTATGCGCCCCGCGCGCTGTTTTATCCCCTCCCCCTGCAAGGTCCGGCCGCAGCGCGCAGGTAGGAACACAGGCTTCTCGGTGGTCATTGTAAATTGCTGTCTAATAAGGTGTGAGATAATATTAAATTACTTAAAAGGAAAGAAAAAATATATAGATATACGCTGTTGCAATTTGTAATGTCGAACGTTTTTTACTGTCGGGTGGAAAATTTCCCTACGAAGGGTCAATTTTGAAGCGTGCACACGAGTAGCGAGCACGGAGTTGTATACGGTGAAGCAAAACCGGACCGGATCGGACGTCCATTTGTTATTAATATGTATAATTATTATGTATGAATGTAGCATTATTGGCCTTTTATAAATTAATGTTCCCACTGCTGGGGCTCAGGCCTCCTCTCTAGGATAGGGAATGGGCCATAATCCACCACGCGTGCCCAGTGCGGATTGGTAGATGTCACATGTCTTCGAATTTTTGGCTACTTATAGGACATGCCGGTTTCCTCACGATGTTTTCCTTCACCGTTTTGAGAGCAGTGGTGATGAAATAAATTACACAAAGTAATGCGGGTTTGAACCCGCGACCTACAACTTGTAAGTCGTGGCAGCTACCACAGCTCCCATAAATAAATAATTATGAAGGTT
Organism: Mythimna separata; assembly: GCA_030763345.1. NCBI lineage: Eukaryota > Metazoa > Arthropoda > Insecta > Lepidoptera > Noctuidae > Mythimna > Mythimna separata. The sequence continues at coordinate 14,253 of JAKKIA010000045.1, forward strand.
TCTAAAAATAGAAACCGACATATTTTGTTTTTATAATAATATTAAGTAAGTCGAACTTGACTTACTTGTGTTCAAAACTATCTTCGTTATAACAAAGTACTTATTAGGTACTTCGTTACAACGAAGGCAGTTTTGAACATAATAAAAAAAAAGCGAAATAAATATACTGTGTTCCATTAAAACTATTACCATCTGCTGATAATAAGAGTTTTAAAAGAACACAGTATATTTATTTCCAAATATACTTTGGGGAAGGTTTTTTTTTTTTTTATAAATAAAAGATCAAAGATTTCTATCATAAAACTATACATTTATTCATTAAAAATATATATAACAATAAAAAAACTTAACCTAATTAAAACTACCAAAATAATATTTACAAAATACACACAAAAATAAATGGATCAGAATAAATTCTCGATCCACGTTTGCACTTCCGCGCCTCGACTAGGACGTGACGGCCGTATTCTGAATTCCCCATATAACGACCATATCGCGTATATGAGGTACAGAATATTGTCCATCTCCCTGTTCTTGCCGCGGAAGTGCCCCGAGATTTTGTGAAATATTTCACAGTCACCCTGGTTCACTTTTAAATAGTCGACTAATCGTCGAACACGTGCTGGATCCAACGACCGAGAGAAATGATTCTCATCGTCCGTAGGTCCGCACGTTCTTCTGACAATGTCGAAGTTCCTGAGGATCCTCTTGTGTTTGTCGACTTCTTCCTTTAAAAGTTCTTCGTGGCGTCTCCACTTGTCCAGGGTGACTTGGTCTCGGTATGTCCGGTGCGCCTTCTCCCAATAGTCTCTTCTGACTACTAGGTCCCAGACGTAGTCGGGAATGTATCTCAGACGAACTCTGTCGAGGTCCGCCTTCGGTACGTTGCGTGTGAACGCAAGCGTGAAGACGACCTCGTACTCGTCGTCTGAGATGTTCCCCACGATAATGTATGGCGATGGTAAAACGTTTTCGGAAAGGGCGGCCATCGTCAAGACAATTCGTAGGTACAGGTACACACTGAGTTTGCAGAGCGGCAGCGACACGAGGTGTGAGCACTTCGAAGGTCAACAGGAGACTGCGTGAAAAAACAATAATCGCCCTCCTTATATAGCGGTGCCGCTATGCGCCCCGCGCGCTGTTTTATCCCCTCCCCCTGCAAGGTCCGGCCGCAGCGCGCAGGTAGGAACACAGGCTTCTCGGTGGTCATTGTAAATTGCTGTCTAATAAGGTGTGAGATAATATTAAATTACTTAAAAGGAAAGAAAAAATATATAGATATACGCTGTTGCAATTTGTAATGTCGAACGTTTTTTACTGTCGGGTGGAAAATTTCCCTACGAAGGGTCAATTTTGAAGCGTGCACACGAGTAGCGAGCACGGAGTTGTATACGGTGAAGCAAAACCGGACCGGATCGGACGTCCATTTGTTATTAATATGTATAATTATTATGTATGAATGTAGCATTATTGGCCTTTTATAAATTAATGTTCCCACTGCTGGGGCTCAGGCCTCCTCTCTAGGATAGGGAATGGGCCATAATCCACCACGCGTGCCCAGTGCGGATTGGTAGATGTCACATGTCTTCGAATTTTTGGCTACTTATAGGACATGCCGGTTTCCTCACGATGTTTTCCTTCACCGTTTTGAGAGCAGTGGTGATGAAATAAATTACACAAAGTAATGCGGGTTTGAACCCGCGACCTACAACTTGTAAGTCGTGGCAGCTACCACAGCTCCCATAAATAAATAATTATGAAGGTTTCTAAAAATAGAAACCGACATATTTTGTTTTTATAATAATATTAAGTAAGTCGAACTTGACTTACTTGTGTTCAAAACTATCTTCGTTATAACAAAGTACTTATTAGGTACTTCGTTACAACGAAGGCAGTTTTGAACATAATAAAAAAAAAGCGAAATAAATATACTGTGTTCCATTAAAACTATTACCATCTGCTGATAATAAGAGTTTTAAAAGAACACAGTATATTTATTTCCAAATATACTTTGGGGAAGGTTTTTTTTTTTTTTTATAAATAAAAGATCAAAGATTTCTATCATAAAACTATACATTTATTCATTAAAAATATATATAACAATAAAAAAACTTAACCTAATTAAAACTACCAAAATAATATTTACAAAATACACACAAAAATAAATGGATCAGAATAAATTCTCGATCCACGTTTGCACTTCCGCGCCTCGACTAGGACGTGACGGCCGTATTCTGAATTCCCCATATAACGACCATATCGCGTATATGAGGTACAGAATATTGTCCATCTCCCTGTTCTTGCCGCGGAAGTGCCCCGAGATTTTGTGAAATATTTCACAGTCACCCTGGTTCACTTTTAAATAGTCGACTAATCGTCGAACACGTGCTGGATCCAACGACCGAGAGAAATGATTCTCATCGTCCGTAGGTCCGCACGTTCTTCTGACAATGTCGAAGTTCCTGAGGATCCTCTTGTGTTTGTCGACTTCTTCCTTTAAAAGTTCTTCGTGGCGTCTCCACTTGTCCAGGGTGACTTGGTCTCGGTATGTCCGGTGCGCCTTCTCCCAATAGTCTCTTCTGACTACTAGGTCCCAGACGTAGTCGGGAATGTATCTCAGACGAACTCTGTCGAGGTCCGCCTTCGGTACGTTGCGTGTGAACGCAAGCGTGAAGACGACCTCGTACTCGTCGTCTGAGATGTTCCCCACGATAATGTATGGCGATGGTAAAACGTTTTCGGAAAGGGCGGCCATCGTCAAGACAATTCGTAGGTACAGGTACACACTGAGTTTGCAGAGCGGCAGCGACACGAGGTGTGAGCACTTCGAAGGTCAACAGGAGACTGCGTGAAAAAACAATAATCGCCCTCCTTATATAGCGGTGCCGCTATGCGCCCCGCGCGCTGTTTTATCCCCTCCCCCTGCAAGGTCCGGCCGCAGCGCGCAGGTAGGAACACAGGCTTCTCGGTGGTCATTGTAAATTGCTGTCTAATAAGGTGTGAGATAATATTAAATTACTTAAAAGGAAAGAAAAAATATATAGATATACGCTGTTGCAATTTGTAATGTCGAACGTTTTTTACTGTCGGGTGGAAAATTTCCCTACGAAGGGTCAATTTTGAAGCGTGCACACGAGTAGCGAGCACGGAGTTGTATACGGTGAAGCAAAACCGGACCGGATCGGACGTCCATTTGTTATTAATATGTATAATTATTATGTATGAATGTAGCATTATTGGCCTTTTATAAATTAATGTTCCCACTGCTGGGGCTCAGGCCTCCTCTCTAGGATAGGGAATGGGCCATAATCCACCACGCGTGCCCAGTGCGGATTGGTAGATGTCACATGTCTTCGAATTTTTGGCTACTTATAGGACATGCCGGTTTCCTCACGATGTTTTCCTTCACCGTTTTGAGAGCAGTGGTGATGAAATAAATTACACAAAGTAATGCGGGTTTGAACCCGCGACCTACAACTTGTAAGTCGTGGCAGCTACCACAGCTCCCATAAATAAATAATTATGAAGGTTTCTAAAAATAGAAACCGACATATTTTGTTTTTATAATAATATTAAGTAAGTCGAACTTGACTTACTTGTGTTCAAAACTATCTTCGTTATAACAAAGTACTTATTAGGTACTTCGTTACAACGAAGGCAGTTTTGAACATAATAAAAAAAAAGCGAAATAAATATACTGTGTTCCATTAAAACTATTACCATCTGCTGATAATAAGAGTTTTAAAAGAACACAGTATATTTATTTCCAAATATACTTTGGGGAAGGTTTTTTTTTTTTTTTATAAATAAAAGATCAAAGATTTCTATCATAAAACTATACATTTATTCATTAAAAATATATATAACAATAAAAAAACTTAACCTAATTAAAACTACCAAAATAATATTTACAAAATACACACAAAAATAAATGGATCAGAATAAATTCTCGATCCACGTTTGCACTTCCGCGCCTCGACTAGGACGTGACGGCCGTATTCTGAATTCCCCATATAACGACCATATCGCGTATATGAGGTACAGAATATTGTCCATCTCCCTGTTCTTGCCGCGGAAGTGCCCCGAGATTTTGTGAAATATTTCACAGTCACCCTGGTTCACTTTTAAATAGTCGACTAATCGTCGAACACGTGCTGGATCCAACGACCGAGAGAAATGATTCTCATCGTCCGTAGGTCCGCACGTTCTTCTGACAATGTCGAAGTTCCTGAGGATCCTCTTGTGTTTGTCGACTTCTTCCTTTAAAAGTTCTTCGTGGCGTCTCCACTTGTCCAGGGTGACTTGGTCTCGGTATGTCCGGTGCGCCTTCTCCCAATAGTCTCTTCTGACTACTAGGTCCCAGACGTAGTCGGGAATGTATCTCAGACGAACTCTGTCGAGGTCCGCCTTCGGTACGTTGCGTGTGAACGCAAGCGTGAAGACGACCTCGTACTCGTCGTCTGAGATGTTCCCCACGATAATGTATGGCGATGGTAAAACGTTTTCGGAAAGGGCGGCCATCGTCAAGACAATTCGTAGGTACAGGTACACACTGAGTTTGCAGAGCGGCAGCGACACGAGGTGTGAGCACTTCGAAGGTCAACAGGAGACTGCGTGAAAAAACAATAATCGCCCTCCTTATATAGCGGTGCCGCTATGCGCCCCGCGCGCTGTTTTATCCCCTCCCCCTGCAAGGTCCGGCCGCAGCGCGCAGGTAGGAACACAGGCTTCTCGGTGGTCATTGTAAATTGCTGTCTAATAAGGTGTGAGATAATATTAAATTACTTAAAAGGAAAGAAAAAATATATAGATATACGCTGTTGCAATTTGTAATGTCGAACGTTTTTTACTGTCGGGTGGAAAATTTCCCTACGAAGGGTCAATTTTGAAGCGTGCACACGAGTAGCGAGCACGGAGTTGTATACGGTGAAGCAAAACCGGACCGGATCGGACGTCCATTTGTTATTAATATGTATAATTATTATGTATGAATGTAGCATTATTGGCCTTTTATAAATTAATGTTCCCACTGCTGGGGCTCAGGCCTCCTCTCTAGGATAGGGAATGGGCCATAATCCACCACGCGTGCCCAGTGCGGATTGGTAGATGTCACATGTCTTCGAATTTTTGGCTACTTATAGGACATGCCGGTTTCCTCACGATGTTTTCCTTCACCGTTTTGAGAGCAGTGGTGATGAAATAAATTACACAAAGTAATGCGGGTTTGAACCCGCGACCTACAACTTGTAAGTCGTGGCAGCTACCACAGCTCCCATAAATAAATAATTATGAAGGTTTCTAAAAATAGAAACCGACATATTTTGTTTTTATAATAATATTAAGTAAGTCGAACTTGACTTACTTGTGTTCAAAACTATCTTCGTTATAACAAAGTACTTATTAGGTACTTCGTTACAACGAAGGCAGTTTTGAACATAATAAAAAAAAAGCGAAATAAATATACTGTGTTCCATTAAAACTATTACCATCTGCTGATAATAAGAGTTTTAAAAGAACACAGTATATTTATTTCCAAATATACTTTGGGGAAGGTTTTTTTTTTTTTTTATAAATAAAAGATCAAAGATTTCTATCATAAAACTATACATTTATTCATTAAAAATATATATAACAATAAAAAAACTTAACCTAATTAAAACTACCAAAATAATATTTACAAAATACACACAAAAATAAATGGATCAGAATAAATTCTCGATCCACGTTTGCACTTCCGCGCCTCGACTAGGACGTGACGGCCGTATTCTGAATTCCCCATATAACGACCATATCGCGTATATGAGGTACAGAATATTGTCCATCTCCCTGTTCTTGCCGCGGAAGTGCCCCGAGATTTTGTGAAATATTTCACAGTCACCCTGGTTCACTTTTAAATAGTCGACTAATCGTCGAACACGTGCTGGATCCAACGACCGAGAGAAATGATTCTCATCGTCCGTAGGTCCGCACGTTCTTCTGACAATGTCGAAGTTCCTGAGGATCCTCTTGTGTTTGTCGACTTCTTCCTTTAAAAGTTCTTCGTGGCGTCTCCACTTGTCCAGGGTGACTTGGTCTCGGTATGTCCGGTGCGCCTTCTCCCAATAGTCTCTTCTGACTACTAGGTCCCAGACGTAGTCGGGAATGTATCTCAGACGAACTCTGTCGAGGTCCGCCTTCGGTACGTTGCGTGTGAACGCAAGCGTGAAGACGACCTCGTACTCGTCGTCTGAGATGTTCCCCACGATAATGTATGGCGATGGTAAAACGTTTTCGGAAAGGGCGGCCATCGTCAAGACAATTCGTAGGTACAGGTACACACTGAGTTTGCAGAGCGGCAGCGACACGAGGTGTGAGCACTTCGAAGGTCAACAGGAGACTGCGTGAAAAAACAATAATCGCCCTCCTTATATAGCGGTGCCGCTATGCGCCCCGCGCGCTGTTTTATCCCCTCCCCCTGCAAGGTCCGGCCGCAGCGCGCAGGTAGGAACACAGGCTTCTCGGTGGTCATTGTAAATTGCTGTCTAATAAGGTGTGAGATAATATTAAATTACTTAAAAGGAAAGAAAAAATATATAGATATACGCTGTTGCAATTTGTAATGTCGAACGTTTTTTACTGTCGGGTGGAAAATTTCCCTACGAAGGGTCAATTTTGAAGCGTGCACACGAGTAGCGAGCACGGAGTTGTATACGGTGAAGCAAAACCGGACCGGATCGGACGTCCATTTGTTATTAATATGTATAATTATTATGTATGAATGTAGCATTATTGGCCTTTTATAAATTAATGTTCCCACTGCTGGGGCTCAGGCCTCCTCTCTAGGATAGGGAATGGGCCATAATCCACCACGCGTGCCCAGTGCGGATTGGTAGATGTCACATGTCTTCGAATTTTTGGCTACTTATAGGACATGCCGGTTTCCTCACGATGTTTTCCTTCACCGTTTTGAGAGCAGTGGTGATGAAATAAATTACACAAAGTAATGCGGGTTTGAACCCGCGACCTACAACTTGTAAGTCGTGGCAGCTACCACAGCTCCCATAAATAAATAATTATGAAGGTTTCTAAAAATAGAAACCGACATATTTTGTTTTTATAATAATATTAAGTAAGTCGAACTTGACTTACTTGTGTTCAAAACTATCTTCGTTATAACAAAGTACTTATTAGGTACTTCGTTACAATGAAGGCAGTTTTGAACATAATAAAAAAAAAGCGAAATAAATATACTGTGTTCCATTAAAACTATTACCATCTGCTGATAATAAGAGTTTTAAAAGAACACAGTATATTTATTTCCAAATATACTTTGGGGAAGGTTTTTTTTTTTTTTTATAAATAAAAGATCAAAGATTTCTATCATAAAACTATACATTTATTCATTAAAAATATATATAACAATAAAAAAACTTAACCTAATTAAAACTACCAAAATAATATTTACAAAATACACACAAAAATAAATGGATCAGAATAAATTCTCGATCCACGTTTGCACTTCCGCGCCTCGACTAGGACGTGACGGCCGTATTCTGAATTCCCCATATAACGACCATATCGCGTATATGAGGTACAGAATATTGTCCATCTCCCTGTTCTTGCCGCGGAAGTGCCCCGAGATTTTGTGAAATATTTCACAGTCACCCTGGTTCACTTTTAAATAGTCGACTAATCGTCGAACACGTGCTGGATCCAACGACCGAGAGAAATGATTCTCATCGTCCGTAGGTCCGCACGTTCTTCTGACAATGTCGAAGTTCCTGAGGATCCTCTTGTGTTTGTCGACTTCTTCCTTTAAAAGTTCTTCGTGGCGTCTCCACTTGTCCAGGGTGACTTGGTCTCGGTATGTCCGGTGCGCCTTCTCCCAATAGTCTCTTCTGACTACTAGGTCCCAGACGTAGTCGGGAATGTATCTCAGACGAACTCTGTCGAGGTCCGCCTTCGGTACGTTGCGTGTGAACGCAAGCGTGAAGACGACCTCGTACTCGTCGTCTGAGATGTTCCCCACGATAATGTATGGCGATGGTAAAACGTTTTCGGAAAGGGCGGCCATCGTCAAGACAATTCGTAGGTACAGGTACACACTGAGTTTGCAGAGCGGCAGCGACACGAGGTGTGAGCACTTCGAAGGTCAACAGGAGACTGCGTGAAAAAACAATAATCGCCCTCCTTATATAGCGGTGCCGCTATGCGCCCCGCGCGCTGTTTTATCCCCTCCCCCTGCAAGGTCCGGCCGCAGCGCGCAGGTAGGAACACAGGCTTCTCGGTGGTCATTGTAAATTGCTGTCTAATAAGGTGTGAGATAATATTAAATTACTTAAAAGGAAAGAAAAAATATATAGATATACGCTGTTGCAATTTGTAATGTCGAACGTTTTTTACTGTCGGGTGGAAAATTTCCCTACGAAGGGTCAATTTTGAAGCGTGCACACGAGTAGCGAGCACGGAGTTGTATACGGTGAAGCAAAACCGGACCGGATCGGACGTCCATTTGTTATTAATATGTATAATTATTATGTATGAATGTAGCATTATTGGCCTTTTATAAATTAATGTTCCCACTGCTGGGGCTCAGGCCTCCTCTCTAGGATAGGGAATGGGCCATAATCCACCACGCGTGCCCAGTGCGGATTGGTAGATGTCACATGTCTTCGAATTTTTGGCTACTTATAGGACATGCCGGTTTCCTCACGATGTTTTCCTTCACCGTTTTGAGAGCAGTGGTGATGAAATAAATTACACAAAGTAATGCGGGTTTGAACCCGCGACCTACAACTTGTAAGTCGTGGCAGCTACCACAGCTCCCATAAATAAATAATTATGAAGGTTTCTAAAAATAGAAACCGACATATTTTGTTTTTATAATAATATTAAGTAAGTCGAACTTGACTTACTTGTGTTCAAAACTATCTTCGTTATAACAAAGTACTTATTAGGTACTTCGTTACAACGAAGGCAGTTTTGAACATAATAAAAAAAAAGCGAAATAAATATACTGTGTTCCATTAAAACTATTACCATCTGCTGATAATAAGAGTTTTAAAAGAACACAGTATATTTATTTCCAAATATACTTTGGGGAAGGTTTTTTTTTTTTTTTTATAAATAAAAGATCAAAGATTTCTATCATAAAACTATACATTTATTCATTAAAAATATATATAACAATAAAAAAACTTAACCTAATTAAAACTACCAAAATAATATTTACAAAATACACACAAAAATAAATGGATCAGAATAAATTCTCGATCCACGTTTGCACTTCCGCGCCTCGACTAGGACGTGACGGCCGTATTCTGAATTCCCCATATAACGACCATATCGCGTATATGAGGTACAGAATATTGTCCATCTCCCTGTTCTTGCCGCGGAAGTGCCCCGAGATTTTGTGAAATATTTCACAGTCACCCTGGTTCACTTTTAAATAGTCGACTAATCGTCGAACACGTGCTGGATCCAACGACCGAGAGAAATGATTCTCATCGTCCGTAGGTCCGCACGTTCTTCTGACAATGTCGAAGTTCCTGAGGATCCTCTTGTGTTTGTCGACTTCTTCCTTTAAAAGTTCTTCGTGGCGTCTCCACTTGTCCAGGGTGACTTGGTCTCGGTATGTCCGGTGCGCCTTCTCCCAATAGTCTCTTCTGACTACTAGGTCCCAGACGTAGTCGGGAATGTATCTCAGACGAACTCTGTCGAGGTCCGCCTTCGGTACGTTGCGTGTGAACGCAAGCGTGAAGACGACCTCGTACTCGTCGTCTGAGATGTTCCCCACGATAATGTATGGCGATGGTAAAACGTTTTCGGAAAGGGCGGCCATCGTCAAGACAATTCGTAGGTACAGGTACACACTGAGTTTGCAGAGCGGCAGCGACACGAGGTGTGAGCACTTCGAAGGTCAACAGGAGACTGCGTGAAAAAACAATAATCGCCCTCCTTATATAGCGGTGCCGCTATGCGCCCCGCGCGCTGTTTTATCCCCTCCCCCTGCAAGGTCCGGCCGCAGCGCGCAGGTAGGAACACAGGCTTCTCGGTGGTCATTGTAAATTGCTGTCTAATAAGGTGTGAGATAATATTAAATTACTTAAAAGGAAAGAAAAAATATATAGATATACGCTGTTGCAATTTGTAATGTCGAACGTTTTTTACTGTCGGGTGGAAAATTTCCCTACGAAGGGTCAATTTTGAAGCGTGCACACGAGTAGCGAGCACGGAGTTGTATACGGTGAAGCAAAACCGGACCGGATCGGACGTCCATTTGTTATTAATATGTATAATTATTATGTATGAATGTAGCATTATTGGCCTTTTATAAATTAATGTTCCCACTGCTGGGGCTCAGGCCTCCTCTCTAGGATAGGGAATGGGCCATAATCCACCACGCGTGCCCAGTGCGGATTGGTAGATGTCACATGTCTTCGAATTTTTGGCTACTTATAGGACATGCCGGTTTCCTCACGATGTTTTCCTTCACCGTTTTGAGAGCAGTGGTGATGAAATAAATTACACAAAGTAATGCGGGTTTGAACCCGCGACCTACAACTTGTAAGTCGTGGCAGCTACCACAGCTCCCATAAATAAATAATTATGAAGGTTTCTAAAAATAGAAACCGACATATTTTGTTTTTATAATAATATTAAGTAAGTCGAACTTGACTTACTTGTGTTCAAAACTATCTTCGTTATAACAAAGTACTTATTAGGTACTTCGTTACAACGAAGGCAGTTTTGAACATAATAAAAAAAAAGCGAAATAAATATACTGTGTTCCATTAAAACTATTACCATCTGCTGATAATAAGAGTTTTAAAAGAACACAGTATATTTATTTCCAAATATACTTTGGGGAAGGTTTTTTTTTTTTTTTATAAATAAAAGATCAAAGATTTCTATCATAAAACTATACATTTATTCATTAAAAATATATATAACAATAAAAAAACTTAACCTAATTAAAACTACCAAAATAATATTTACAAAATACACACAAAAATAAATGGATCAGAATAAATTCTCGATCCACGTTTGCACTTCCGCGCCTCGACTAGGACGTGACGGCCGTATTCTGAATTCCCCATATAACGACCATATCGCGTATATGAGGTACAGAATATTGTCCATCTCCCTGTTCTTGCCGCGGAAGTGCCCCGAGATTTTGTGAAATATTTCACAGTCACCCTGGTTCACTTTTAAATAGTCGACTAATCGTCGAACACGTGCTGGATCCAACGACCGAGAGAAATGATTCTCATCGTCCGTAGGTCCGCACGTTCTTCTGACAATGTCGAAGTTCCTGAGGATCCTCTTGTGTTTGTCGACTTCTTCCTTTAAAAGTTCTTCGTGGCGTCTCCACTTGTCCAGGGTGACTTGGTCTCGGTATGTCCGGTGCGCCTTCTCCCAATAGTCTCTTCTGACTACTAGGTCCCAGACGTAGTCGGGAATGTATCTCAGACGAACTCTGTCGAGGTCCGCCTTCGGTACGTTGCGTGTGAACGCAAGCGTGAAGACGACCTCGTACTCGTCGTCTGAGATGTTCCCCACGATAATGTATGGCGATGGTAAAACGTTTTCGGAAAGGGCGGCCATCGTCAAGACAATTCGTAGGTACAGGTACACACTGAGTTTGCAGAGCGGCAGCGACACGAGGTGTGAGCACTTCGAAGGTCAACAGGAGACTGCGTGAAAAAACAATAATCGCCCTCCTTATATAGCGGTGCCGCTATGCGCCCCGCGCGCTGTTTTATCCCCTCCCCCTGCAAGGTCCGGCCGCAGCGCGCAGGTAGGAACACAGGCTTCTCGGTGGTCATTGTAAATTGCTGTCTAATAAGGTGTGAGATAATATTAAATTACTTAAAAGGAAAGAAAAAATATATAGATATACGCTGTTGCAATTTGTAATGTCGAACGTTTTTTACTGTCGGATGGAAAATTTCCCTACGAAGGGTCAATTTTGAAGCGTGCACACGAGTAGCGAGCACGGAGTTGTATACGGTGAAGCAAAACCGGACCGGATCGGACGTCCATTTGTTATTAATATGTATAATTATTATGTATGAATGTAGCATTATTGGCCTTTTATAAATTAATGTTCCCACTGCTGGGGCTCAGGCCTCCTCTCTAGGATAGGGAATGGGCCATAATCCACCACGCGTGCCCAGTGCGGATTGGTAGATGTCACATGTCTTCGAATTTTTGGCTACTTATAGGACATGCCGGTTTCCTCACGATGTTTTCCTTCACCGTTTTGAGAGCAGTGGTGATGAAATAAATTACACAAAGTAATGCGGGTTTGAACCCGCGACCTACAACTTGTAAGTCGTGGCAGCTACCACAGCTCCCATAAATAAATAATTATGAAGGTTTCTAAAAATAGAAACCGACATATTTTGTTTTTATAATAATATTAAGTAAGTCGAACTTGACTTACTTGTGTTCAAAACTATCTTCGTTATAACAAAGTACTTATTAGGTACTTCGTTACAACGAAGGCAGTTTTGAACATAATAAAAAAAAAGCGAAATAAATATACTGTGTTCCATTAAAACTATTACCATCTGCTGATAATAAGAGTTTTAAAAGAACACAGTATATTTATTTCCAAATATACTTTGGGGAAGGTTTTTTTTTTTTTTTATAAATAAAAGATCAAAGATTTCTATCATAAAACTATACATTTATTCATTAAAAATATATATAACAATAAAAAAACTTAACCTAATTAAAACTACCAAAATAATATTTACAAAATACACACAAAAATAAATGGATCAGAATAAATTCTCGATCCACGTTTGCACTTCCGCGCCTCGACTAGGACGTGACGGCCGTATTCTGAATTCCCCATATAACGACCATATCGCGTATATGAGGTACAGAATATTGTCCATCTCCCTGTTCTTGCCGCGGAAGTGCCCCGAGATTTTGTGAAATATTTCACAGTCACCCTGGTTCACTTTTAAATAGTCGACTAATCGTCGAACACGTGCTGGATCCAACGACCGAGAGAAATGATTCTCATCGTCCGTAGGTCCGCACGTTCTTCTGACAATGTCGAAGTTCCTGAGGATCCTCTTGTGTTTGTCGACTTCTTCCTTTAAAAGTTCTTCGTGGCGTCTCCACTTGTCCAGGGTGACTTGGTCTCGGTATGTCCGGTGCGCCTTCTCCCAATAGTCTCTTCTGACTACTAGGTCCCAGACGTAGTCGGGAATGTATCTCAGACGAACTCTGTCGAGGTCCGCCTTCGGTACGTTGCGTGTGAACGCAAGCGTGAAGACGACCTCGTACTCGTCGTCTGAGATGTTCCCCACGATAATGTATGGCGATGGTAAAACGTTTTCGGAAAGGGCGGCCATCGTCAAGACAATTCGTAGGTACAGGTACACACTGAGTTTGCAGAGCGGCAGCGACACGAGGTGTGAGCACTTCGAAGGTCAACAGGAGACTGCGTGAAAAAACAATAATCGCCCTCCTTATATAGCGGTGCCGCTATGCGCCCCGCGCGCTGTTTTATCCCCTCCCCCTGCAAGGTCCGGCCGCAGCGCGCAGGTAGGAACACAGGCTTCTCGGTGGTCATTGTAAATTGCTGTCTAATAAGGTGTGAGATAATATTAAATTACTTAAAAGGAAAGAAAAAATATATAGATATACGCTGTTGCAATTTGTAATGTCGAACGTTTTTTACTGTCGGGTGGAAAATTTCCCTACGAAGGGTCAATTTTGAAGCGTGCACACGAGTAGCGAGCACGGAGTTGTATACGGTGAAGCAAAACCGGACCGGATCGGACGTCCATTTGTTATTAATATGTATAATTATTATGTATGAATGTAGCATTATTGGCCTTTTATAAATTAATGTTCCCACTGCTGGGGCTCAGGCCTCCTCTCTAGGATAGGGAATGGGCCATAATCCACCACGCGTGCCCAGTGCGGATTGGTAGATGTCACATGTCTTCGAATTTTTGGCTACTTATAGGACATGCCGGTTTCCTCACGATGTTTTCCTTCACCGTTTTGAGAGCAGTGGTGATGAAATAAATTACACAAAGTAATGCGGGTTTGAACCCGCGACCTACAACTTGTAAGTCGTGGCAGCTACCACAGCTCCCATAAATAAATAATTATGAAGGTTTCTAAAAATAGAAACCGACATATTTTGTTTTTATAATAATATTAAGTAAGTCGAACTTGACTTACTTGTGTTCAAAACTATCTTCGTTATAACAAAGTACTTATTAGGTACTTCGTTACAACGAAGGCAGTTTTGAACATAATAAAAAAAAGCGAAATAAATATACTGTGTTCCATTAAAACTATTACCATCTGCTGATAATAAGAGTTTTAAAAGAACACAGTATATTTATTTCCAAATATACTTTGGGGAAGGTTTTTTTTTTTTTTTATAAATAAAAGATCAAAGATTTCTATCATAAAACTATACATTTATTCATTAAAAATATATATAACAATAAAAAAACTTAACCTAATTAAAACTACCAAAATAATATTTACAAAATACACACAAAAATAAATGGATCAGAATAAATTCTCGATCCACGTTTGCACTTCCGCGCCTCGACTAGGACGTGACGGCCGTATTCTGAATTCCCCATATAACGACCATATCGCGTATATGAGGTACAGAATATTGTCCATCTCCCTGTTCTTGCCGCGGAAGTGCCCCGAGATTTTGTGAAATATTTCACAGTCACCCTGGTTCACTTTTAAATAGTCGACTAATCGTCGAACACGTGCTGGATCCAACGACCGAGAGAAATGATTCTCATCGTCCGTAGGTCCGCACGTTCTTCTGACAATGTCGAAGTTCCTGAGGATCCTCTTGTGTTTGTCGACTTCTTCCTTTAAAAGTTCTTCGTGGCGTCTCCACTTGTCCAGGGTGACTTGGTCTCGGTATGTCCGGTGCGCCTTCTCCCAATAGTCTCTTCTGACTACTAGGTCCCAGACGTAGTCGGGAATGTATCTCAGACGAACTCTGTCGAGGTCCGCCTTCGGTACGTTGCGTGTGAACGCAAGCGTGAAGACGACCTCGTACTCGTCGTCTGAGATGTTCCCCACGATAATGTATGGCGATGGTAAAACGTTTTCGGAAAGGGCGGCCATCGTCAAGACAATTCGTAGGTACAGGTACACACTGAGTTTGCAGAGCGGCAGCGACACGAGGTGTGAGCACTTCGAAGGTCAACAGGAGACTGCGTGAAAAAACAATAATCGCCCTCCTTATATAGCGGTGCCGCTATGCGCCCCGCGCGCTGTTTTATCCCCTCCCCCTGCAAGGTCCGGCCGCAGCGCGCAGGTAGGAACACAGGCTTCTCGGTGGTCATTGTAAATTGCTGTCTAATAAGGTGTGAGATAATATTAAATTACTTAAAAGGAAAGAAAAAATATATAGATATACGCTGTTGCAATTTGTAATGTCGAACGTTTTTTACTGTCGGGTGGAAAATTTCCCTACGAAGGGTCAATTTTGAAGCGTGCACACGAGTAGCGAGCACGGAGTTGTATACGGTGAAGCAAAACCGGACCGGATCGGACGTCCATTTGTTATTAATATGTATAATTATTATGTATGAATGTAGCATTATTGGCCTTTTATAAATTAATGTTCCCACTGCTGGGGCTCAGGCCTCCTCTCTAGGATAGAGAATGGGCCATAATCCACCACGCGTGCCCAGTGCGGATTGGTAGATGTCACATGTCTTCGAATTTTTGGCTACTTATAGGACATGCCGGTTTCCTCACGATGTTTTCCTTCACCGTTTTGAGAGCAGTGGTGATGAAATAAATTACACAAAGTAATGCGGGTTTGAACCCGCGACCTACAACTTGTAAGTCGTGGCAGCTACCACAGCTCCCATAAATAAATAATTATGAAGGTTTCTAAAAATAGAAACCGACATATTTTGTTTTTATAATAATATTAAGTAAGTCGAACTTGACTTACTTGTGTTCAAAACTATCTTCGTTATAACAAAGTACTTATTAGGTACTTCGTTACAACGAAGGCAGTTTTGAACATAATAAAAAAAAAGCGAAATAAATATACTGTGTTCCATTAAAACTATTACCATCTGCTGATAATAAGAGTTTTAAAAGAACACAGTATATTTATTTCCAAATATACTTTGGGGAAGGTTTTTTTTTTTTTATAAATAAAAGATCAAAGATTTCTATCATAAAACTATACATTTATTCATTAAAAATATATATAACAATAAAAAAACTTAACCTAATTAAAACTACCAAAATAATATTTACAAAATACACACAAAAATAAATGGATCAGAATAAATTCTCGATCCACGTTTGCACTTCCGCGCCTCGACTAGGACGTGACGGCCGTATTCTGAATTCCCCATATAACGACCATATCGCGTATATGAGGTACAGAATATTGTCCATCTCCCTGTTCTTGCCGCGGAAGTGCCCCGAGATTTTGTGAAATATTTCACAGTCACCCTGGTTCACTTTTAAATAGTCGACTAATCGTCGAACACGTGCTGGATCCAACGACCGAGAGAAATGATTCTCATCGTCCGTAGGTCCGCACGTTCTTCTGACAATGTCGAAGTTCCTGAGGATCCTCTTGTGTTTGTCGACTTCTTCCTTTAAAAGTTCTTCGTGGCGTCTCCACTTGTCCAGGGTGACTTGGTCTCGGTATGTCCGGTGCGCCTTCTCCCAATAGTCTCTTCTGACTACTAGGTCCCAGACGTAGTCGGGAATGTATCTCAGACGAACTCTGTCGAGGTCCGCCTTCGGTACGTTGCGTGTGAACGCAAGCGTGAAGACGACCTCGTACTCGTCGTCTGAGATGTTCCCCACGATAATGTATGGCGATGGTAAAACGTTTTCGGAAAGGGCGGCCATCGTCAAGACAATTCGTAGGTACAGGTACACACTGAGTTTGCAGAGCGGCAGCGACACGAGGTGTGAGCACTTCGAAGGTCAACAGGAGACTGCGTGAAAAAACAATAATCGCCCTCCTTATATAGCGGTGCCGCTATGCGCCCCGCGCGCTGTTTTATCCCCTCCCCCTGCAAGGTCCGGCCGCAGCGCGCAGGTAGGAACACAGGCTTCTCGGTGGTCATTGTAAATTGCTGTCTAATAAGGTGTGAGATAATATTAAATTACTTAAAAGGAAAGAAAAAATATATAGATATACGCTGTTGCAATTTGTAATGTCGAACGTTTTTTACTGTCGGGTGGAAAATTTCCCTACGAAGGGTCAATTTTGAAGCGTGCACACGAGTAGCGAGCACGGAGTTGTATACGGTGAAGCAAAACCGGACCGGATCGGACGTCCATTTGTTATTAATATGTATAATTATTATGTATGAATGTAGCATTATTGGCCTTTTATAAATTAATGTTCCCACTGCTGGGGCTCAGGCCTCCTCTCTAGGATAGGGAATGGGCCATAATCCACCACGCGTGCCCAGTGCGGATTGGTAGATGTCACATGTCTTCGAATTTTTGGCTACTTATAGGACATGCCGGTTTCCTCACGATGTTTTCCTTCACCGTTTTGAGAGCAGTGGTGATGAAATAAATTACACAAAGTAATGCGGGTTTGAACCCGCGACCTACAACTTGTAAGTCGTGGCAGCTACCACAGCTCCCATAAATAAATAATTATGAAGGTTTCTAAAAATAGAAACCGACATATTTTGTTTTTATAATAATATTAAGTAAGTCGAACTTGACTTACTTGTGTTCAAAACTATCTTCGTTATAACAAAGTACTTATTAGGTACTTCGTTACAACGAAGGCAGTTTTGAACATAATAAAAAAAAAGCGAAATAAATATACTGTGTTCCATTAAAACTATTACCATCTGCTGATAATAAGAGTTTTAAAAGAACACAGTATATTTATTTCCAAATATACTTTGGGGAAGGTTTTTTTTTTTTTTATAAATAAAAGATCAAAGATTTCTATCATAAAACTATACATTTATTCATTAAAAATATATATAACAATAAAAAAACTTAACCTAATTAAAACTACCAAAATAATATTTACAAAATACACACAAAAATAAATGGATCAGAATAAATTCTCGATCCACGTTTGCACTTCCGCGCCTCGACTAGGACGTGACGGCCGTATTCTGAATTCCCCATATAACGACCATATCGCGTATATGAGGTACAGAATATTGTCCATCTCCCTGTTCTTGCCGCGGAAGTGCCCCGAGATTTTGTGAAATATTTCACAGTCACCCTGGTTCACTTTTAAATAGTCGACTAATCGTCGAACACGTGCTGGATCCAACGACCGAGAGAAATGATTCTCATCGTCCGTAGGTCCGCACGTTCTTCTGACAATGTCGAAGTTCCTGAGGATCCTCTTGTGTTTGTCGACTTCTTCCTTTAAAAGTTCTTCGTGGCGTCTCCACTTGTCCAGGGTGACTTGGTCTCGGTATGTCCGGTGCGCCTTCTCCCAATAGTCTCTTCTGACTACTAGGTCCCAGACGTAGTCGGGAATGTATCTCAGACGAACTCTGTCGAGGTCCGCCTTCGGTACGTTGCGTGTGAACGCAAGCGTGAAGACGACCTCGTACTCGTCGTCTGAGATGTTCCCCACGATAATGTATGGCGATGGTAAAACGTTTTCGGAAAGGGCGGCCATCGTCAAGACAATTCGTAGGTACAGGTACACACTGAGTTTGCAGAGCGGCAGCGACACGAGGTGTGAGCACTTCGAAGGTCAACAGGAGACTGCGTGAAAAAACAATAATCGCCCTCCTTATATAGCGGTGCCGCTATGCGCCCCGCGCGCTGTTTTATCCCCTCCCCCTGCAAGGTCCGGCCGCAGCGCGCAGGTAGGAACACAGGCTTCTCGGTGGTCATTGTAAATTGCTGTCTAATAAGGTGTGAGATAATATTAAATTACTTAAAAGGAAAGAAAAAATATATAGATATACGCTGTTGCAATTTGTAATGTCGAACGTTTTTTACTGTCGGGTGGAAAATTTCCCTACGAAGGGTCAATTTTGAAGCGTGCACACGAGTAGCGAGCACGGAGTTGTATACGGTGAAGCAAAACCGGACCGGATCGGACGTCCATTTGTTATTAATATGTATAATTATTATGTATGAATGTAGCATTATTGGCCTTTTATAAATTAATGTTCCCACTGCTGGGGCTCAGGCCTCCTCTCTAGGATAGGGAATGGGCCATAATCCACCACGCGTGCCCAGTGCGGATTGGTAGATGTCACATGTCTTCGAATTTTTGGCTACTTATAGGACATGCCGGTTTCCTCACGATGTTTTCCTTCACCGTTTTGAGAGCAGTGGTGATGAAATAAATTACACAAAGTAATGCGGGTTTGAACCCGCGACCTACAACTTGTAAGTCGTGGCAGCTACCACAGCTCCCATAAATAAATAATTATGAAGGTTTCTAAAAATAGAAACCGACATATTTTGTTTTTATAATAATATTAAGTAAGTCGAACTTGACTTACTTGTGTTCAAAACTATCTTCGTTATAACAAAGTACTTATTAGGTACTTCGTTACAACGAAGGCAGTTTTGAACATAATAAAAAAAAAGCGAAATAAATATACTGTGTTCCATTAAAACTATTACCATCTGCTGATAATAAGAGTTTTAAAAGAACACAGTATATTTATTTCCAAATATACTTTGGGGAAGGTTTTTTTTTTTTTATAAATAAAAGATCAAAGATTTCTATCATAAAACTATACATTTATTCATTAAAAATATATATAACAATAAAAAAACTTAACCTAATTAAAACTACCAAAATAATATTTACAAAATACACACAAAAATAAATGGATCAGAATAAATTCTCGATCCACGTTTGCACTTCCGCGCCTCGACTAGGACGTGACGGCCGTATTCTGAATTCCCCATATAACGACCATATCGCGTATATGAGGTACAGAATATTGTCCATCTCCCTGTTCTTGCCGCGGAAGTGCCCCGAGATTTTGTGAAATATTTCACAGTCACCCTGGTTCACTTTTAAATAGTCGACTAATCGTCGAACACGTGCTGGATCCAACGACCGAGAGAAATGATTCTCATCGTCCGTAGGTCCGCACGTTCTTCTGACAATGTCGAAGTTCCTGAGGATCCTCTTGTGTTTGTCGACTTCTTCCTTTAAAAGTTCTTCGTGGCGTCTCCACTTGTCCAGGGTGACTTGGTCTCGGTATGTCCGGTGCGCCTTCTCCCAATAGTCTCTTCTGACTACTAGGTCCCAGACGTAGTCGGGAATGTATCTCAGACGAACTCTGTCGAGGTCCGCCTTCGGTACGTTGCGTGTGAACGCAAGCGTGAAGACGACCTCGTACTCGTCGTCTGAGATGTTCCCCACGATAATGTATGGCGATGGTAAAACGTTTTCGGAAAGGGCGGCCATCGTCAAGACAATTCGTAGGTACAGGTACACACTGAGTTTGCAGAGCGGCAGCGACACGAGGTGTGAGCACTTCGAAGGTCAACAGGAGACTGCGTGAAAAAACAATAATCGCCCTCCTTATATAGCGGTGCCGCTATGCGCCCCGCGCGCTGTTTTATCCCCTCCCCCTGCAAGGTCCGGCCGCAGCGCGCAGGTAGGAACACAGGCTTCTCGGTGGTCATTGTAAATTGCTGTCTAATAAGGTGTGAGATAATATTAAATTACTTAAAAGGAAAGAAAAAATATATAGATATACGCTGTTGCAATTTGTAATGTCGAACGTTTTTTACTGTCGGGTGTAAAATTTCCCTACGAAGGGTCAATTTTGAAGCGTGCACACGAGTAGCGAGCACGGAGTTGTATACGGTGAAGCAAAACCGGACCGGATCGGACGTCCATTTGTTATTAATATGTATAATTATTATGTATGAATGTAGCATTATTGGCCTTTTATAAATTAATGTTCCCACTGCTGGGGCTCAGGCCTCCTCTCTAGGATAGGGAATGGGCCATAATCCACCACGCGTGCCCAGTGCGGATTGGTAGATGTCACATGTCTTCGAATTTTTGGCTACTTATAGGACATGCCGGTTTCCTCACGATGTTTTCCTTCACCGTTTTGAGAGCAGTGGTGATGAAATAAATTACACAAAGTAATGCGGGTTTGAACCCGCGACCTACAACTTGTAAGTCGTGGCAGCTACCACAGCTCCCATAAATAAATAATTATGAAGGTTTCTAAAAATAGAAACCGACATATTTTGTTTTTATAATAATATTAAGTAAGTCGAACTTGACTTACTTGTGTTCAAAACTATCTTCGTTATAACAAAGTACTTATTAGGTACTTCGTTACAACGAAGGCAGTTTTGAACATAATAAAAAAAAAGCGAAATAAATATACTGTGTTCCATTAAAACTATTACCATCTGCTGATAATAAGAGTTTTAAAAGAACACAGTATATTTATTTCCAAATATACTTTGGGGAAGGTTTTTTTTTTTTTTATAAATAAAAGATCAAAGATTTCTATCATAAAACTATACATTTATTCATTAAAAATATATATAACAATAAAAAAACTTAACCTAATTAAAACTACCAAAATAATATTTACAAAATACACACAAAAATAAATGGATCAGAATAAATTCTCGATCCACGTTTGCACTTCCGCGCCTCGACTAGGACGTGACGGCCGTATTCTGAATTCCCCATATAACGACCATATCGCGTATATGAGGTACAGAATATTGTCCATCTCCCTGTTCTTGCCGCGGAAGTGCCCCGAGATTTTGTGAAATATTTCACAGTCACCCTGGTTCACTTTTAAATAGTCGACTAATCGTCGAACACGTGCTGGATCCAACGACCGAGAGAAATGATTCTCATCGTCCGTAGGTCCGCACGTTCTTCTGACAATGTCGAAGTTCCTGAGGATCCTCTTGTGTTTGTCGACTTCTTCCTTTAAAAGTTCTTCGTGGCGTCTCCACTTGTCCAGGGTGACTTGGTCTCGGTATGTCCGGTGCGCCTTCTCCCAATAGTCTCTTCTGACTACTAGGTCCCAGACGTAGTCGGGAATGTATCTCAGACGAACTCTGTCGAGGTCCGCCTTCGGTACGTTGCGTGTGAACGCAAGCGTGAAGACGACCTCGTACTCGTCGTCTGAGATGTTCCCCACGATAATGTATGGCGATGGTAAAACGTTTTCGGAAAGGGCGGCCATCGTCAAGACAATTCGTAGGTACAGGTACACACTGAGTTTGCAGAGCGGCAGCGACACGAGGTGTGAGCACTTCGAAGGTCAACAGGAGACTGCGTGAAAAAACAATAATCGCCCTCCTTATATAGCGGTGCCGCTATGCGCCCCGCGCGCTGTTTTATCCCCTCCCCCTGCAAGGTCCGGCCGCAGCGCGCAGGTAGGAACACAGGCTTCTCGGTGGTCATTGTAAATTGCTGTCTAATAAGGTGTGAGATAATATTAAATTACTTAAAAGGAAAGAAAAAATATATAGATATACGCTGTTGCAATTTGTAATGTCGAACGTTTTTTACTGTCGGGTGGAAAATTTCCCTACGAAGGGTCAATTTTGAAGCGTGCACACGAGTAGCGAGCACGGAGTTGTATACGGTGAAGCAAAACCGGACCGGATCGGACGTCCATTTGTTATTAATATGTATAATTATTATGTATGAATGTAGCATTATTGGCCTTTTATAAATTAATGTTCCCACTGCTGGGGCTCAGGCCTCCTCTCTAGGATAGGGAATGGGCCATAATCCACCACGCGTGCCCAGTGCGGATTGGTAGATGTCACATGTCTTCGAATTTTTGGCTACTTATAGGACATGCCGGTTTCCTCACGATGTTTTCCTTCACCGTTTTGAGAGCAGTGGTGATGAAATAAATTACACAAAGTAATGCGGGTTTGAACCCGCGACCTACAACTTGTAAGTCGTGGCAGCTACCACAGCTCCCATAAATAAATAATTATGAAGGTTTCTAAAAATAGAAACCGACATATTTTGTTTTTATAATAATATTAAGTAAGTCGAACTTGACTTACTTGTGTTCAAAACTATCTTCGTTATAACAAAGTACTTATTAGGTACTTCGTTACAACGAAGGCAGTTTTGAACATAATAAAAAAAAAGCGAAATAAATATACTGTGTTCCATTAAAACTATTACCATCTGCTGATAATAAGAGTTTTAAAAGAACACAGTATATTTATTTCCAAATATACTTTGGGGAAGGTTTTTTTTTTTTTTATAAATAAAAGATCAAAGATTTCTATCATAAAACTATACATTTATTCATTAAAAATATATATAACAATAAAAAAACTTAACCTAATTAAAACTACCAAAATAATATTTACAAAATACACACAAAAATAAATGGATCAGAATAAATTCTCGATCCACGTTTGCACTTCCGCGCCTCGACTAGGACGTGACGGCCGTATTCTGAATTCCCCATATAACGACCATATCGCGTATATGAGGTACAGAATATTGTCCATCTCCCTGTTCTTGCCGCGGAAGTGCCCCGAGATTTTGTGAAATATTTCACAGTCACCCTGGTTCACTTTTAAATAGTCGACTAATCGTCGAACACGTGCTGGATCCAACGACCGAGAGAAATGATTCTCATCGTCCGTAGGTCCGCACGTTCTTCTGACAATGTCGAAGTTCCTGAGGATCCTCTTGTGTTTGTCGACTTCTTCCTTTAAAAGTTCTTCGTGGCGTCTCCACTTGTCCAGGGTGACTTGGTCTCGGTATGTCCGGTGCGCCTTCTCCCAATAGTCTCTTCTGACTACTAGGTCCCAGACGTAGTCGGGAATGTATCTCAGACGAACTCTGTCGAGGTCCGCCTTCGGTACGTTGCGTGTGAACGCAAGCGTGAAGACGACCTCGTACTCGTCGTCTGAGATGTTCCCCACGATAATGTATGGCGATGGTAAAACGTTTTCGGAAAGGGCGGCCATCGTCAAGACAATTCGTAGGTACAGGTACACACTGAGTTTGCAGAGCGGCAGCGACACGAGGTGTGAGCACTTCGAAGGTCAACAGGAGACTGCGTGAAAAAACAATAATCGCCCTCCTTATATAGCGGTGCCGCTATGCGCCCCGCGCGCTGTTTTATCCCCTCCCCCTGCAAGGTCCGGCCGCAGCGCGCAGGTAGGAACACAGGCTTCTCGGTGGTCATTGTAAATTGCTGTCTAATAAGGTGTGAGATAATATTAAATTACTTAAAAGGAAAGAAAAAATATATAGATATACGCTGTTGCAATTTGTAATGTCGAACGTTTTTTACTGTCGGGTGGAAAATTTCCCTACGAAGGGTCAATTTTGAAGCGTGCACACGAGTAGCGAGCACGGAGTTGTATACGGTGAAGCAAAACCGGACCGGATCGGACGTCCATTTGTTATTAATATGTATAATTATTATGTATGAATGTAGCATTATTGGCCTTTTATAAATTAATGTTCCCACTGCTGGGGCTCAGGCCTCCTCTCTAGGATAGGGAATGGGCCATAATCCACCACGCGTGCCCAGTGCGGATTGGTAGATGTCACATGTCTTCGAATTTTTGGCTACTTATAGGACATGCCGGTTTCCTCACGATGTTTTCCTTCACCGTTTTGAGAGCAGTGGTGATGAAATAAATTACACAAAGTAATGCGGGTTTGAACCCGCGACCTACAACTTGTAAGTCGTGGCAGCTACCACAGCTCCCATAAATAAATAATTATGAAGGTTTCTAAAAATAGAAACCGACATATTTTGTTTTTATAATAATATTAAGTAAGTCGAACTTGACTTACTTGTGTTCAAAACTATCTTCGTTATAACAAAGTACTTATTAGGTACTTCGTTACAACGAAGGCAGTTTTGAACATAATAAAAAAAAAGCGAAATAAATATACTCTGTTCCATTAAAACTATTACCATCTGCTGATAATAAGAGTTTTAAAAGAACACAGTATATTTATTTCCAAATATACTTTGGGGAAGGTTTTTTTTTTTTTTTATAAATAAAAGATCAAAGATTTCTATCATAAAACTATACATTTATTCATTAAAAATATATATAACAATAAAAAAACTTAACCTAATTAAAACTAACAAAATAATATTTACAAAATACACAAAAAAATAAAATGGATCAGAATAAATTCTCGATCCACGTTTGCACTTCCGCGCCTCGACTAGGACGTGACGGCCGTATTCTGAATTCCCCATATAACGACCATATCGCGTATATGAGGTACAGAATATTGTCCATCTCCCTGTCCTTGCCGCGGAAGTGCCCCGAGATTCTGTGAAATATTTCACAGTCACCCTGGTTCACTTTTAAATAGTCAACTAATCCTCGAACACGTGCTGGATCCAACGACCGAGAGAAATGATTCTCATCGTCTGTAGGTCCGCACGTTCTTTTATGTCCGGTGGGCTACTGCCCGATAGATGATTTCGGGCTGTTGTATCTATTCAAATCGCGCTGAGAACTTTGCTTGCGCGATGTAGGATTCTGTGACGTCATATGTAGTAGATCGTAGTCGCTACACTATAAGGGTTACGTTTTTTCCTTTTGAGGTACGGAACCCTAAAAATCGAAACAAATATACTGTATTCTATTAAAACTCTTACCATCTGCTGATAGTAAGAGTTTTAAAAGAACACAGGATAATTATTTTCAAATACCTATACATTGGGAAAGTGTTATATAAATAAAAGAATAAGGATTATTACCATAAGACTATACATTTATTCATTAAAAATAAAATACATATTGAAAAACAACTTAACCTAATTAAAACTAAAAAAATATTTACAGTAAAAGTATAAAAAAGAAAAACAAAGAATATAATACAAAAATTAAATGAATCAGAACAAGTTTTTGATCCAAGTTTGCACTTCCGCGCCTCGACACGCGGCAGCCGTATACGCAATAGTGCGTCTAATGAAAGCGCGACCTGGAGTTTTTTTTTTTTAATTTAACTGGCAATATTATTCAGCGCAATTGTAGGGAAAAAAAAATTGTGAAACGTCAAAAGATGACTCTCCTACTAGTTAGTAATACCACAAACAAAATTTTAGATTTAACCTCTTTTGCTCAGGTCGCGCTTTCATTAGACGGACTATTATGATTATTGTCCAGTTCCTTTTCTTTGTCGCGGAAGTGCCTTGACAGTTTGTGAAATATTTCACTGTCACCCTGGTTCTCTTTTAAATATCCGACTAATCCTCGAATACGTGTTTTTCGACTTCTTCTTTTAAAAGCTTTTCGTGTATTCTCCACTTCTCCAGGGTATTTTTTCAAGTGGGGAATCATCAGAACGACTTCTCCCGCTATTGGGCGGAGCGGGAGGGCTTGAAAGACTCTTACTGACCAAGGAACGGGGTGGGGACCTCGTTTCTTCGTTGCCTTCGATCTGGAGGGAACGGGGTGGGGACCCCGTCGATCTGGGGGGACACGGTGAGCCCCTTTCGGAATTTCCGTATTCCCCAGAGGCTTCGGCCCTACAGAGCCTCTACAGTTTGCCGACATCTCCCTGAGGCGCGCGTGGAACAGGACGCGCCGCGCGCCGTTGACTTATTACCTAAATGCCGGACCCGCGAGGTCGCGCCTACGGTGATGGGAAATTGAGATCGGGATCTCGGCGGCGGCGTAAATATCGTTTACTCGCGCGCTCGCAGTCGGCAGCCTCCTTCGCTAGCATTACTGCTTCGCAGAAGGAGGCGACCGCTCGCCACCCCTCCTCGCTCCATACCATGGCCTGTACCAGGGCCCGCCACTTCGCGGGAGATCGTGCGGTATCCCCGCACACTTCCCCAGGGTGACGTAGTCCTGGTATGGTGGACAATGTCGAAGTTCTTGAGGATCCTTTTGTGTTTGTCGACTTCTTCCTTTAAAAGCTCTTCGTGCGTTCTCCACTTGTCCAGGGTGACTTGGTCTCGGTATGTCCGGTGCGCCTTCTCCCAAGTCTTTTCTGACTACTAGGTCCCAGACGTACTCGGGAATGTATCGCAGACGAACTCTGTCGAGGTCCGCCTTCGGTACGTTGCGTGTGAACGCAAGAGTGAAGACGACCTCGTACTCTCGTCTGAGATTTTACCCACGATATTGTATGGCGATGATGATAATACGTTTTCGCAAAGTGCCATCGTCAAGACAATTCGTAGGTACAGTGGCCTTACCATGAGTTTGAAAAAACGTTCTCGCTATCGAAAACTATAGCTTTGTCTCTTTCACGTGCACCACAATGACAGGGACAAAGCGATAGTTTTCGATAGCGAGAACGTTTTTACAAACTCATGGTAAGGCTACAGGTACACACTGAGTTTTCAAAGCGGAGGCGACAGGAGGTGTGAGCAATTCGAAGGTCAACAGGAGACTGCGTGAAAAACTCCCCGCAAGGGGGCGCGGCATCGGGTTGTAGGCTGAGTCTTTATCCCAGGGTGTCGGGTAAGTTGCCCGTAACCACGCGACGGGCAAATCATTGAGGCGGCAACCTGGCAATGGTCCCTGGAAGGCGCGAATGAGCAGCCTACCTAAGTGTAGATGGGTATAGTACAGGAGCGCGGCGGTGCTGTAATCACAATGCCGCTTCTTCATGATACCTCGGCGGTCAGTCCTCCTCCACCTCTGGTTACCCAGAAGAGGACTGGCAGGTGCTGGTTTTATAGAAAACGTTTGAATAGGACGCAGAACAAATTTCGTGAAAAATGGTTGCGCCTGTTTACGGAAGCTTTATTTTGAAGCACCATAAAGTGGGGTTACTTTGGCCCTGGGGTATGACTTTGGCACAGGCTTATTAACCAATAGGAAAACAGTAAACACAGTTTCTCATGTTCTTATTGATTAACAAGCTCGTGCCAAAGTTATACCCTAGGGAAAAAGTTGCTTCACTTTACTTGGTACTTGACCAAAACATTCATGCCTTATGATAAACGATTTCTTCCCGATTGTCGACACCAACAGTAGGTACAGCTACATAGCTATCATCAGACGCGACTACAGTCTCCAAATGTGCATGCACCCTATGAATAATCTTCAGAAACACCTTTAAACGGACACTGAAGAAATTTGCAACTTTCTCCGCACTAAAACCAGTATGTTTTTTCATTAAGTACATAGCTAAAGCCTTTTGAACGCACCACACACGTTTCCTAATTGGTTCAATGTCTTTGAGCATTTCCTCATACTTCTCATATCTAATGCCTAGAAAATATTGGCACAGATTATCGTCTTGCTTCAGATTGGACACAAAACTTCTGCAAAAGAACTTGCATTTAGCGTTCTTGAGTATGGAAAGCATGTTTTCTATATGTGCTGCAGTGAAGTCTGTGATTGTAGTGCTGTCAACGAGTTCTCTCCATACTTCATGGCTGTTGATTTGATGTTGTTTGCACAGACGTGCATGGGGGGGAAGGTAGAAGGAATAATCGAGTAGTAGACGTTCTTTGATAGACCTGGGGGGAGTTGTTCTATCTGTATATCTACAGGTCCTGAATACACATCGGCTAGAACTGTCAGCGGCTCTCTTGTAAGTGTTTAAAGAGATTGAATTAGGCTGTAGGTCCTTATCCGGAATCTTTTCTTCGTCTGAAGATTCTTGTGAGTCTGGTGATGCCGGAATGTCTAGTTCACCATATCCTAGGTCTTCAACTTTTATTCGTACGTCTTCTTTACAGTCTTTCGAATGTAGTCCAATGTTATTTTTTTCGTACCAACGTTTTGCTTTTGTGTAACATCTTCGACAGACAAACTCAAGTCCTTTAACCTGAAAATAATTGTATTTCTACAGTTTTAAGAAAACAGGTTGTAATAAAACAGTGTCTGAAAACCGGGTTCGGGGTCCCAGCGGCTCTCTCACGCGTGCAGCCGTTTCCTTCGTAAACATTACTGCTTCGAAGAACGAGGTGGCCGCCTGCCATTCCTACTCGCTCCGTACCATGGCCTGTACCAGGGCCGACCCAAGAAGTTGATGCTGCAAATCTGCACGAGGACAGGGCAATAGGGCAGGGCTCCAGCGTGCCATCCGGGCGGTCCACAAAATGGTGATACCTGGACGTTTCTTTCGCACAGTTTTATCAGGTGCAGGAACGTCCCGAACTTACCATGTTCAGTGCGTCATGCAAAACTAAGGACGCCGTGACTGCCCGTGACGTCTTTCCAGCCACTCCTCAAACGGGAACTAACTACCCGGTAACACCATAATTCTGGCGTAACCAATGGGATTTCCTGGCACTTTCAACTTTTTATTAAAATGTTGTAAATATGTAGTTTTTTCAGTCTTACCTGATGTGGTTGGATCCACTGAGTAATGACAAGTTTGTATTCAGGATGATCACTCAAGCTCGGCGACTTTCTAGCCTGATTTAGTGAGACCCCACATGACAGGCACACCGTCTTGTGGCCGAGTCTTCTCGACTTGTTCTCACTTTCAAGTGCAGAGTGTAGTAAGGAATAGCATGGACAGCAAACAGCTTCATCAATTTCCAGCTGCAAAAAAGGAAAAGGGTTTATCATTAGTTTGAGTATATTCTCTGCAATAAGTTCTATACGGGCCATTGTCAGTGAAACAGGGTTTAAATTAATTGCTAGTTAATAGTAGTTAATAATTAGTTCTAGCTTGATTTTGATATTTGGAAAAGGTAGATTTTACCTGGCCTGTAAATAGTCTATTGGATAGTGGTCCTCCCCCCAGATCGACTGATCACTATACTGGAGGTTGCGAGTTTGATTCCAACCAAAACAAATGTTTGTGTGATTATTTATATATGTATTTTGAAATATAAGTATGTTTATCAGTTGTCTAGTACTGAAGTAGCAGTAGTGAAATTGTATTGTTTGAAAGTTTTGGAATAACATTACATATTATTTTAAATATCACCAAAAATTGATCACCATCTATCTGCATCTAATTTTTTTTTTTTTTTTTTTTCTCCTTTCTTTTTTACAATCTGTCTCGTGATTTGGACATTAAGTAAAATTTTTGGCGTGTTTCAAAAAGTCTTGTTCGGTATGTGTCCTATGACACATCCTTTTCTCTTATGTAGCATTTGTATATATAGCTAAGTTTAAGTGATGAAATCTTGAGGTATTTTGTACTTAAGCCTTCTGGCCCCTATCTCATCCATAAGTTGGCTTGCCAGGATGTTTGGGTGACGCTTAATTCGTTCCTTGTATGACTTGATGTAGTTCTTTATCTCTTCCTTGACTGAGGCAATCTTCAGATCATTGTGTAAAATTTCATTTGGCACATACCATGGTGCATCTGTGACAGTTCTTAGGATCTTATTCTGAAACCGCTGTATGATCTCAATGTTGGAATGTGATGCTGTTCCCCATAACTGGATGCCATAGGTCCAAATAGGCTTGATTATAGTTTTGTACAGTAGTGTTTTATTTTGTAGGTGAAGCTGTGAATTCCTGCTAATCATCCAGTAGTATTTTCTCAGGGTCATTCCGAGTTGTTTGCGTTTTGTGAAAATGTGCTTTTTCCATGTAAGACGCCTATCAAGGTATAAACCAAGGTATTTAACATGCTCAGCTTGAGGCACAACAACATTGTTTAGCCGTACCGGTGGACAGGTATCCTTTCGTTTGGTGAATGTGACATTTACTGACTTGGTCTCGTTGGCTTTTATCCTCCATTTCTTGAGCCAGAATGCTATGTCGTTCAAGCAGGTCTGCAGCATAGCTGTAGCTACTTTGTAATCACTATGAGACACCAGGACAGCTGTGTCATCCGCAAACGTTCCTGTAGTTGCCAGATTTGATATTGGCAAGTCAGCAGTCTGAAGCAGGTACAAAATCGGCCCAAGCACACTGCCTTGAGGGACCCCAGCAGAGATATTATATAGTTTCGAAGAAGCTTCGGCACTTTGTACGAAAAAATGTCTGTCCCGTAAGTACGATTTCAAGATTAGGAAGATGTCGCTTGAGAAACTTGTTTTGATTTTATAAAGGAGGCCCTCGTGCCAGACTTTATCAAATGCTTGGGAAATGTCAAGGAATGCAGCCGCACAGTATTCTTTAGCTTCAAACGATCGATGAATTCTAGTAACAAGCCTATGAACTTGGTCTATTGTGCCATGTCTCTGTCGGAACCCAAATTGGTGGTCGGGTATTAAAAGGTTTTTCTTGATTACTGGCAGTAATCGTAAAAGAAGAAGCGATTCAAAAATTTTTGAAGTTGTTGGGAGCAAACTAATAGGTCGGTATGACTTTGGATCCTCAATTGGCTTTCCTGGTTTCGGAACCATTAAGATTTTAGCTGTCTTCCATTGAGGGGGAACAAAGTGAAGTCGCAACATAGCGTTATAGATAGATAATAAGAAGTTCAGTCCAGAATCTGGAAGCTGTCGCAGAATCATACCGGTTATCAAATCATAGCCCGGGGCTTTTTTAGGTTTTACGTTATTAATAGCTCTTTTTAATTCCTGCTTCGTAAACTTTTTAATGGGGCTTTTAGAGGTTTCACAATCAAGCCTAATTTCCTGGAGCACTTTTTCTTTGTGCTCTGGAGGCCCCTCATAGGGGTGGGGCTGGAAGACACCTTTTAAGTGTTCGGCGAATGTAATACATTTTTCCTCGTCACTTCGTGCCCAACTCCCGTCCGCTTGTCGAAGTGGAGGAGACATTGTTTTAGGTCGCTTTATTTTCCTCGTGGCTTTCCAGAGTGAATAATCGGTAGCAGCTGTAGCATCCAGATTACTCAGGAACGCCTGGACACTATTATTCCTGTCATTTTCTAAAAGTTTTTTGAGTTTTCTTACAGCACAGTTTAATTTAGTTTTATCGACAGGACATCTATATTTTTGCCATTGTTTTCTCAGTCTTCTTTTTTCAGATATTTTATCGAGAATATTATAGGGTACAGTTCTATTTTTATTATTAAGTTCTATAGTAGGGGTAGATTGCCAGGCGGCAGTTTGGATTGAATTGTTGAAATATTCGATTGCTAGAACTATAGGTATCATCTTCTGTTTTTAAACTGACTTTAGATGTCAAAGCCTGGTCAACCATTGATTTGAAGGCTTCCCAATCTGTCTTTTTCGTGTGGAGGACGCAAGCTGGCGGGGTTTTTTTAAATCGACTTAGTAGAGTCACTAAGACAGGTGAATGGTCTGAGGATAGCTCACAGCAACTATGGCACTCAAAGTAATTTTTTGATATACCTTTAATAACACAGAAGTCTATTAGATCTGGTATTTTTTTTCTGTCCGTGGGCCAGTATGTGGGCTCTCCTGTTGATACAATTTCCATGTTTAATTTTTGTACTGTCTTTAATAGCTCCCGGCCCCTGGGGAGGGTCAATCTTGAGCCCCAATAGTTTGCATTGAAGTCCCCACCAGCTATAAAGCGATTGCCGAGGGAAATGAAGAACTCACTAAACTCTTCCTGTTTAATTATGTGCTTCGGTGGACAGTAGAGAGCTGACACAGTAACGGGACCTATCCAGTCTTCAACTATGACAGTTGTGGCTTGTATTGGTGCTTTGCAATAAGATACTGATTGAAAATGTTTTAATTTGCTCCTGATTATTATGGCTGAGCCACCATGCGCCTTCCCATCGGGGTGTGTGGTATGGTAAAGATTATATCCAGGAATTTCCACATGGCTTTTTGATGTGAAGTGAGTTTCAGAAATAAGCATAACGTCAATCTTATATTGGTATAGAAAAAGTTTTAACTCTTCTGAGTGGTGTGACAGGCCATTTGCATTCCAGATGCACAATTTTAATGCATTAAATTTGGAAGCATGGACATGAGGTCTCCCAGCATCTTAGTTATAAGCATCATCTGGTTCATGAGTGACTGCATGAATTCTTGAATATTTGGTGACTGGTTCGGTTTTGGTTGAGTCAAGTGTGTTGTTGGTAGAGTACCCGTATGTGGGCTTGGTTTAACTGAAGTTATTTCTGCATAAGTTTTATTGTCAGTGGCTTTATTAGTACTATATTTAATTGTAGGCACACTTTGATCTTCAGTGTCTTTATTATGTTTGGTTTTGGGTCTCAACGGGGGATACTTAATTTTTTGCAACTCCTTATACACCGCACAGCCTTTATAATTAGCAGGGTGATTTCCTTCGCAAAGAATGCACCGCACTGTATTTGATCGCTCTTTCCTGATGCAATCATGAGTGGCGTGTTCTCCAGCGCACTTAACACATCTGGGTTGACGGTGACAGAACCTACGCGTGTGCCCATATCTCTGGCAATTAGAGCATTGGGGGATTTCTCTTTTAGGTCTTGGTGGTTCAAATACAACGCAGCAATGGAGAAGGCGCTTCACATTATAAATATTTTTATTGTTTTGATTTGGTTTGAGATCTATGTAAAACAGAGGGAGAGGTGTTTTGGATTTTCTGTCCTTTATATTCCAGATGTTTGTGACCTTGTGATCTAATTCTTCAATTGCCTTTCTTATTTCATCAGTATCGGTAGTCGGGTGGATATTTTTGAGAACAACCCTAAAACTCCTGTCCTCTTTGGGTTTGTAAGTGTAAAATTCAGTATCTCGTTTTTGGAGTTCCTTGTAAATTTTAGTGTAAGCTTCGGCTAATTTTGGCTGGATTTTCACTTGTTCTCCACGAAGGATCTTGATTTCATACTGATCAGTGGCTATGTTATTTAGCATTTCATAGAGTGGCTGGATGTTGCTTACTTTGTCTATAAACAAAGGAGGAGGTTTGATGGGTTTTACAGCCACTTCCGCATTATTCATGACATCAAGGCCATCTTATTTATTTAATGCTTTATGCACATATAAGTACAGAGGCGGACTTAATGCCTTGGGCATTTTCTACCAGTCAACCTTTGGGTGATGCAGAGAAAAAATAGTGGTAGGTGCAATAAGAGAAAGAAAAAGCGGAGACAAGAATAGATATACTAATAAACCATAAATACAATAATAATACATAATATATACTCAAATTAATATACTACATATATCTACATATACATACATACACAGTCAAACAATTGGTTATAATCGACAATTAGATATCTTCACCGCTGTGATGATACTACTGCCAACTTCTTACGAATCATCTCGCGAACTTTGGTTTTGAATGCTAATCGGTTCGTTGCCATCCTGATCTCCTGGGGGAGCGCATTCCACAAAGAAATAGCTTGAACAAAGAAAGAACAGTGAAGATAGTCAGTACGATGAGAAGGAAATTGAAGTAGGCGATTATGAGATGAGCGCAAATTTCTATTATGGTTGGCGCAAATGAATTGAAAATGAGAGTCTAAATAACGCGGGGAATTAGGAGAATTAAGAAGAGAAAATAAGGTAATGAGCGCTCTTTGCTCTCTGCGCTGACGTATAGGCAACCACTTTAGAAGCGACCGATGCGCTGAAACATGATCATATTTACGAAGATTGAATACGAATCGAATGCAGTAATTTAGAAGGCGGTCAAGTTTGTTGAGGAGATCTGCATTCAGGTCATAGTAGCACACGTCACCATAATCGATGATTGGAAAAATCAAGGTCTGCACAAGCATTGTCTTCGTGCTTGATGGCAACAGATTCTTCAACCGAAACAAAGCCCGAAGTGTTCCTGTAACCTTCTGACTAACACTAGCCACTTGATTCCGCCAGTTCAGAGTAGAATCGATGCGCAAGCCTAGATCCTTAACATCGGAACTAAATGGGACAATCGTACCGTCGAAACGAACTGGTGGCAATGTTGCACTGTCAATTTTAGCGATACTTCGCGAACTCCCAATGATGATAGCCTGACATTTATTGGGATTAACGGCAACACCAAATCTGTCGGACCAGGCCTTTATAGCTATTAAGTCCCTATTTAATAGATCGATAGCGGCAGATATTTCGTCAACTTTTCCTTGACAGTACAACTGCAAGTCATCTGCATACAGATGATACGAACACTGAAGTACGGTGGTAATGATATTAATAAAAATAGAAAACAGAAGAGGAGAAAGGATACCGCCTTGAGGAACGCCAGTTTCCAACCCACACCAGCGAGATGTAGAATCTCCAGCGTGAACCGACTGCTGACGATCCCGAAGATAGGAAGTGAACCACTCCAGCGCTTCGGAAGAGATCATAATATAGGACAGGATGGCCAAAAGGATCTCGTGACTGACGGTATTAAAGGCGTTAGAAAAATCGACCAATACCAGCACAGTGACATTGGTATCTTCCATCCCTGCCCTTATATCACCAGTCACTTTAAGGAGGGCAGTGACAGTGCTATGTCCCGGCCTGAACCCAGATTGCAAATGAGTGAATTACACTGCACAAATCTTGCGAGTTGTTTGTGGACACAGGCCTCAAGCACTTTGGATAGGAAGGGAAGGATAGAAATTGGGCGGAAGTGGGTTGGAAGAGTGGGATGGGAAACTTTGGGTAGTGGACGAACATAAGCCTTACGCCATAAGGAGGGAAATATTCCGGAGTACAGGGAAAAATTAACAATATGGGAGATGGCAGGTAGGAGGTGATCAAGGATCGTAATGATCATACCACGAGAGATATTATCACATCCTACCGCCTTGGATTTGATGGAGAGAATGATTTTTTTGATCTCTTCCGGTTCAGCTGGAACGAATCGAAAAGGATTAATTTGAGGACGCGTTAGACCAGAGATTAGAGACAGAGTTTGTGCTTTAGTGAGATGATCCAAGGTAGGCACAGTGGAGAAATGCCGGTTCAGATCATCTAAATCAACAGAATTTGGAAGGTCCAAATGTCGCGGTTTACCGATACCAAGTGTTCCAAGGAATTTCCAGGTATCGGCAGAAGAGGAAGAAGAAACATTTTTGAGAATGTGGCGGCGTTTGGCGTTGCGTATCATCTGGTTACATCTATTCCTTGAAGACTTAAATAAAATCCAGTTCTCTTCGGTACGATCTCTCTTATGTTTGCGAAATGCACGGTCCCTGCGTCGCATGGCCATCTGTATTTCTCTTGTCATCCAAGGTGCGGGAGGACGTTTCAATTTAACTCTTTTGATAGGAGCGTGGATGTCATAAAGGTTAACCACAATGTCATTAAAAATTGACACCTTTTCGTCAACTGAAGTGGCCTCTGTCATAAGCTCCCAATCAACCATAGAAGCATCCTTCTTTAGCTTTTCAACGTCCATCCTCGCAAAACAACGCCTGTACAGAACCCTGGGTTTAGGTTTAGGAGGTTTAAGGATATAGGAAAGGAAAATCATGTCGTGATGAGAAAAACCAGGTGCATCATGTTGACCATGGAAAGAGACAAGGGAAGGATTAGAGGTAAGGATCAGGTCGAGCCAGGTGTCATCACTCGCAGTGTTATGATGAGTTGGTTGGAGCGGCAATACATGCATACTCACTGACTCTATAAGATGGAGGAGCTTACGGGACCGAGGGGAGTTTTGGGCAAGGAGGTTGGTGTTGAAGTCACCCATTATGA
The DNA here is from genome assembly GCA_030763345.1 of Mythimna separata. Classification (NCBI taxonomy): domain Eukaryota; kingdom Metazoa; phylum Arthropoda; class Insecta; order Lepidoptera; family Noctuidae; genus Mythimna; species Mythimna separata. The sequence goes on from JAKKIA010000045.1 coordinate 50,645, forward strand.
TGTGATGTGCATACTCAGAACCCATAGATTCAAGTACTGATTCCAATTCAGTGAAGTAATCAACAGTGGGAGGGCAGTATATAACACCAATGATAGTTTTGGCTCCTCTGACGCAAACTTCAAGAAAGAGAAATTCAGCAGAAGCAGAATAGTTAGAAGAGGAAGAAGCCAGTACCTTGTAGGGAAAATCACTTCGGAGGTATATGGCCACACCACCCCCTCCCTTACCAGTTCGATCGTTTCGTATAAGAACGAAACCAGTGAGGGGGTAAGTGGTGGACAGAAGGTGTGGTTTGAGCCATGTTTCGGATATCAGGATGGCATGAACGTTGCTGTTATTAAATGTGTTGTACAACTCGCTGTAGTGGCTGGCAACGCTTTGAGCGTTAATGTGACACACATTTAGCAGCTGACTAGACCCATCACCAAAGCTACGAGCCACGAAGTCACCAAGGGTGTCGCCTAGAGAACAAAAACTAGAGTCGTTTGAAGAGGCAGCAGATTCATTTGCAGAAAAGAAGGACTCATCGTCTGACATAAACAATATTTAGTTATATATATTATAATTATATATACCATAAACTATATCTGATTGCAAAAAAAAAAGCAGAATAATTACGGTGCAACCCTGCACCACCCGCCAGCTAAAACTAGCACTAATACAAAAAATAAAAATAAAAGCATGAGACACATCTTAAACACAAAGTACAGAAGAAGAAGAAACAATAATCCCAAAGAAAACTGTAGTTCCCACAAAAAAAAGAAATAAAAAAGTATTTTTTAACAAAAAATAAAATGGTGCATAAAACTCGGTAACTAAACGCGTTATTTCTTATAGTTGCAATTCAGAACGAAAGCTGAGAATGTCAATACAATTTACGTCAATTTGACTTTGACATCTTAGTGAAAAATTTGACAGTTGGAGGTATCAAGCAAAATGTGAACAGAATCAACAGGTTATAGTGATAACAAATACAAATAACTATAGCTACACTAGCACCGATAATAAGTTGGGACAACAAAACAGAAGATGGAAAACTATGAGACGGGAACACAGCACTTCGGTTAGTACAGACTTACTACAGACAACGATAAACAACAGTAAAACAATCACAACAATAATAAATATTAAATTATTTACGGGTTTTCAGGCTCCCGGCAGCGTCTGCACTCCCACCGCTCGAAGATGGATTCGTGGCTGGCACCTTCGGGTACTTAGCCAGCAGTGGCTTCAGCTCGTCTGTGGAAGTTACCCGGTGCCGACTTCCGTCAGGAGCCCTGATGGAGATGACGCCGTCTTGAGTCCAGCACGACCGCATGCCAAAGTGCTCGCGCGCCTTACCGAAGACAGCCTGCCTCGCTCTGGTCAAGAACTCCTTAACAGACACTTTGGAGCCTTTCAGTCTGGTTTTTGCCCTCCAAACAGAAGCCCTGATGTCCACACTGGCGAACCGTACTAGAATAGGCCTGTGATGTTCGCTGCCGGGGGCCCCAAGTCTGTGGCAGGTTTTGATTGAGGGAACTGTAAGATTGAGAGCAAGCCTCGAATTGACCACATCCAAGATCACAGCAACGCAGTCCTCTTTCTCTACTTCAGGCAGGCCCTGAAAAACCAGTGCTTTCCTCCTGTGTCTGGTTTCTAAGCCATCAACTTGTTTGGCACACTCATTAATTTGGCTTCTCAATAATCCAAGCATGGAGAATGTCAGCTCCCGGAATGTGCGAAACTCCTCGGCTACTTTTGCCACTGTGGTTGCCTTAGCGGGTCCGGCACTCTGAATCTGCGATTCCAACTCGTTCATCTTACTCAAGATCTTCTCCTCAAGGGTCTTCTGGGCAGCGAGAACATCGGCGTACTGAGGCATTGTGTTGTTGAAGTGCTGATATATTGTGTAGATGATAGTGCAGTGATCAGCTGGCAGGTGGTGTTCACGAAAAAGTGTTTACTTCTTCATAAACGTATCACAAACGTGAGTACAACAATTTCCGTTGATGTTGACAAGAAACAGTTGTAAATTAGTCAGGATTTAATGTAATTTATAGATTTAAATATTTAAATAAAATTCCGAAAAAATACCGAACGTCCGTACTTTTTTCGCACCTACCCGCAGTCATCCATCAAATCGATTGGAGGTAGCGACGGGCTTACTCAGCCAGTAATTATTTAATTTACTTTGTTTTTGGCTATTCGGGAGTTCATCTGGGCTGCGAGGTCTTTTGCGACCGGGTACTTCCACCCAGCTTTCTTCAGCAGCATTTTCAGAGTCCACCAGGTTAATTGTCTCACTGCAGTTGGTAGTTGGCACTGCACTACTGCAAGAGTTAGATCTAGGCCGACTAATAAATAGACTTTTGTGGAATATTTGTTGGCTTAAATTTTTAGCAGAATTTCCATTATTCTTTTTGGAATTTTCAATTTGGCAATCCATTGTTACTGGGGTAATTTAACTTTTGAAGTGGCAACACTGATTTGAAGTTTACTTTGACACTTTGACAGTAACATTTCAAAAAGAGTGCCAAAAACGGATTATTAAACTTTATGTGGGTAGATGTTTTTACATTAGGAGAAGCTTAGAATTTTAGATTCGTTTTTTTATAGTTTTTAGTCCTTTAGAACACTAGATAATATTAACACGGAAACCGAAACACTTTAGTTGCATTTTTAACAGGTTTTTGGGCACAAATTCACAGTGTTTACAATAACTCGCGAAACTATTTCAAGAGCGTATGTGCTTCTGACAGCAGTTTGACAGCCTGGGGAACGCATCTAATAAAACAGCACAAACCCAATTGGTCACAATTGCAAGACAATTTTTTTTTATTGCAGAGCCCGTATTCTTTCTCATAAATAAAAGTAAACTAAGTTTTTCCTTATAATATACTAAGCTACGTGCTAATAATAATAACATCTCAATCACCTTTTTGCATATCCAATCCGTCAATAACTGTTGTAGTTCTTCACTTTGTTCGGCCACCCATTGTCTTCGGACTTGATTTAGTTTGATACCACAGTTAACACATTGAAGAATGTCTTTAATAATGTCTGAGCTCATTTTGATTGATCTTCCTGATAATTATGTTACAGCTGTTTTGATAATATCTTCTATTCAATCCAATTTTTTATTTTACCACTGTCAAGGTATATTTAAATTGTTGGTTCTTAGTTCAAAGACTGTTATACAACTATTGATCAGTTTTTTGGCGATAGCATCCATCAGTCATCAACTCATCACACTAAAAAGGACAGAACATTATTAGTTAGACACCAAGTAGGTACATAATACACAAAAAAATACTACCTCCAATTAAATTTTAATAATATTAGTAAAATAGAGAGAGTCAATGGGTTGTGGAGGTCTGGTAGGCAGCCGCTCCTCGTAAAATACTGGTATTCAGCTAAATCTGGCTTGACTGGAAGCCGACCCCAATTATAGTTGGGAAAAGGCTAAGCAGATGATGATGATTAGTAAAATAGAGGTTTGGGCTATAGATAAAAGGAAAAGGATGTTAATTCATCTAACGACTTTTTTGGGTCTTTGGGTAACTAAAATCCACTGATGTTTCTTCATTGCCTTCATACCAGGGCACCGGTGTTTTCTTATGCAGAACCCATGACCCCAGTAGGCTTTCAAAACCGGAATGAGTGGCGGGAAAGCTTAAGTACTAACCAATTACTACACAATACAGTAGACACAACACAAACAGGTTCTGTTATCAAACTGTGAGGTAAGAAATGGCAAAATCCGACCACATTCACACTTTTAGTTTGATTATTGAATACGAAAAAAGTTCCGGTAACAACTTTGTACACTGTTTTGAAACCAATTGACATTGACAATGTCACAATGACAGCAGAGAGCAGAGAGTAAGTAATTATTTTTTCTAGCACCATTTTGACCGGCTAAGATCTTTGACCATACCGTCTCGTCGTCAGTAGTAAATAAATCATTTTTTAATTTTTTACATGCCTTGGAATACGGGTGTAGGTGTAATGTAATGTAACATTACACCTACACCCGTATTCCACGGGTGTAGGTGTAATGTTTTTGCGTTATTTGGCAGCAAATGTATCGAGTCAGCTTTCTTATAATACTTCGCTACAACAAAAGTCTGAGCTCCATTTTACCAAGATCAAAATGACAAATGGATTTCACATAAGAACTATTGTCCGGTTGCCCAGAAACAGGCGTGATCACGGTAAAATGGAGCTGAGAATTGTATTATACTGTTGACTATCGATATGGATCGAAACTACACACATCAAAAGTGTCTAGGGATCAAGCATTTTTATGCGGATTTCTTGAGATTGAGATGTGGCTTTGTAATAAATTTATGATTTTATAAATTTATATGGATCCTTTTTGGTGCATTTCATAATTTGAATCAGGAACTGTGAATCAAATTCGAGTAAAAGATGAAAATCAGCTGTCAATATTTTCCCTATAAAAACATACAACGCATTGAAGACATTATTAGTGCTACTGTTTCCCTACTACTGATTAAAACCAACGTTATTATGGAGCGGCGACGTCATTTAAGCAGGGAAGAAATGCTCAGAGCCGTGGGAATGATAGAAGCTGGTTCCCGGCAACGTACTGTGGCTTTAGCTCTGAATACAAGTCAGAGTGTTATCAGTCGACTTTGGACACGTTACCGAAGCACTGGTACCGTGGCTGAGCGCCATGGAGGACGGTATCGCTGCACCACACGGAGACAAGACCGATACATTCAAATCTTAACTCGAAGAGCTCCAACAATAACCGCCATGATGTTAGCCGTGAGGCTTCATCACACTTCAGGGAACTTAATTAGCGACCAAACAGTCAGAAACCGCTTGCATGAAGTGAACCTTCATTCCCGAAGACCGCTACGGGTACCACCTATAGCAATGCACAATTGTAGGATTCGATATCAATGGGCTCTTGAACACAGAAATTGGGCAGAAGAACAATGGCGTTTCGTGTGCTTTTCTGATGAGTCTCGTTTTGGTATGAGACCGGATACAAGACGTATACGACACTGGAGAACCCCTGGACGCCAACAGCGATTAAAATCCTGCCAGGAAGTCCATCCTTATAGTGGTGGAACCATCATGGTATGGGCGGGTATTTGGATCGGCGGAAGAACTGAGTTGATTTGGATCAGAGGCAACCTCAACGCTCAAATTTATGCTGAGACGATTGTATCAGACGTCATCGTTCCTCTACAAGTGCAAATCGGTCCCTTATTTCAGTTAATGCATGATAATGCACGACCGCACACCGCAAGAGTTGTAAGACAGACTCTCGCCGCAGCTAACATCAATGTCCTGCCCTGGCCTGCTCAGTCGCCAGACTTGAACCCGATTGAGCATGCATGGGATATGCTACAGAGAAGAGCTCTGCCGAATATGGAGGGTATCCAGTCGCAAGAAGACCTTTTTTTGTTGTTGCAACGAACATGGGCGGCCATTCCACAGCGTGATTTGGATGAACTCATTTTGAGTATGCCAAACCGATGTTCTTGTGTTGTTAGTGTTCGCGGTAGAAACACGGATTATTAATTGTTTAAGTTACCCAATAAAATTTTAAAGAAAACTGTTATTTCAGTCTTTTTTTCGAACTTTAATGTTAGTGGTTCAAATGTCAAAAATCCCTTTATTAGGAAAATGGCAAATTTCTTTATTAATGCAAAGGTGACTTGGTTTATCGTTACTGTGACAAACGAAAACACTTTATTTGATGAATCCTTAAAGAAAATTTTAATTAATATCAATCAGGAGAAAAGTTATTGCAAAAATATATGTTGATCCCTAGACACTTTTGTATGTATAAATATGTTGCACCCTTATTCTAAAGTATTGTAGTGATTTTAATACTTTTTGCCTAATACTTTTTGCGTATGGTCTAAGACTTTAGCTTGCCCTAATGAGGCGAAGAAAATAAAGTAAAGATTGAATTGTTTTCGGCACGCATTTGCTATCGATAATAAATTCTGTTAGTAATTTTTAATATTTCTTGAAAGCGATCCTTGAATTTTTATAACTTAATACTTTTAAAAACTATGTCGTTTAATTTTTTTTAAATAAAAAGGGAATCTCATTATTGTGTAATCGACGACTACGCGAAGTTTAAGGGTACGGTCACGAAATCAGCGGGGCAGCGGCGGTGACGGTCACGAAGCCAGCGGGATGTGTGGCAGTGTGATAGTCACCTAAAGCAGCGTAGTGTTTAGGAAAATAGTTTTGTGTCCTTGTTCGCGAACAAAACGTTTGAACAGCGGCGTCCTGTTTGTGATAAAAAAATCGTAATGTTAGCTTCATTGTGGGCAAAAGTTGTTAATATCTACAACCAGGCTACGAGGCATTTCATCAGAATTATGAAGATCAGGGATAATATCCACGTAAATTCTGTGACTATACCAGAATGAATATAGATAAATATTTGCTATTCAAAATCGGTCTATAAAAAATTGACGATACAATTTGCTCCAACGAATGATTAAAGTGAGAAATGAGTGTATTAGGGGAAGTTTGAAAGTGGCGCCAGTGACTAAGGTTGAAAGGGAATCTCTGGGTATGGTCATATGAAGAGGAGGGATGAAACGCATGTTACTAAAAAGAGTTATGAGTTTTACATGTGGATGGATGGAGAGGAAAAGGGAGGCCAAAGAATAGAAGGATGATGGATTGTGTGAGAACTGGTATGGAAGGAAAGGGAGTTATTGATAGCGTGACCATCGACAGGACAGCATGGAAGAAAAAAACGTGTTGCGCCGACCCCAAATAAAACGGGAACAAGGCAGGAAAATAATGATGGTGACAAATTGCCGTTAAAAAGTAAAAAATAAAATACACTTCACACTACGTTGATGCTGAGACGCGGGCACCGCTTGCTTGGCGCGCCTCGCTATCCACTGCCTTCGTGACCAGTGCCTTATAAACTATGAATTAAAACAATCCGCGCCCGCGCCGCCGTCACCGCCTCCGCTACCCGCTGACTTTGTGACCAAGCCTTATAGGTAGCCAGTGTTACTAATTTTTAAAATCAGGTAAGTAAAAATTATATTGTTTCATCATCATCATCATCATCACTAAGACGTCCACAGCTGGACATGAGCCCCACTCGGAAATTTTTTGTATAGGCTCGCGTTTGATCACAATTTTACCTGATGATAAGCGATCATGTGACCGACGATGGAGCACGTTTGTCTGGAAGTAACCTATTCACTCTTGATTTAAAGGTCCCTTGGTTATAACTATCAGGAAACACAGACTGTGGCAGGATTTCACTCTTCCTGGTGACTTGTAATACAGGTTTCATAGAGACCTATCACAGGCACCAGTCTCTCACAAAGTTAATTCCATGTACGTGTTCCATATAAACCTAGCATTAAGTAATTTATGTAGAGAAAATAAACGTTTATTATTATTACTCATTAGCTGTACCTACGCATATTATATGTGTTGGGATAAATAGGGCTTTATACCGTAGGTATATGGGTGGGATGTGTGTATGTGTGTGTATGGTAGAAAATGCCTTCGGCATTGAGTCCGCCTCTGTACTTCTGTGTGCATAAAGTATATAACAAATAAATAAATGTGCATCATGAACTGACAGCACAACGCCGTACGTCTAGTGATACGATGATGGAATAGACTTGGGTACTACTATAACAGGTATACCAAATAATATTTACTTAGTACCAGTACCTTAAAACTTTCTGCCTTCGTACTACCCGCCAGCCATTGACAACTTTTCTAATCTAAAGCTAGTTTTAAAATCAGTAGGAAAGTATGTAACACGATGTGGCATTGTAGGTTATTACAACACAGACCTCTTTCTCTCTCACCCATCCCCTCATTCTCGTAAACTCCTTCATATCAGCAAATCCGTCAATCTCCATGTCCTTTTACTACAACCTACTTACTTCAATGCAATCCGGCCACATTAACTAGACACATCTCTGAAATGCGAGCATTCCCCTGCTTCCCACCACATTCCCTTTGCTCACCCGGTAAGTGTCAGATATGGTCAGCTTATTTGATATCGATACGCGCGTCAATAATTTGGCTAGTTCTCTGTTGTTGTTATATTGTTTTTGAACATTATTTCATCGACGCCAAGCGTCAAATTAATGTGACCAAGATGTATATCAAGTGATGACACATGGCTCATCTTATTTCTTACGTCCATTCCTTCCTTGGTTTCCTCTCACGGCCATTGTCCTGCACCTAGTGTTCCCTATCAAGACCTAATTTTTCGTTCGTGTATCCTAAACCCAAGTAATCTTCCGTTTAAGGTTTTGCGCATGCATGGCTATGCTCCTACCGATGCTGAAAAGCTTCGCCAGTACGCTACAAAAGTGGATTTGGACTGGCTTGCAGCTTCGGTATCTTTTGACGGTAAACTACATATTTTAATTCGGACTGTCGTCGCGCTTTAAGGAAGACTCGCTCCTGTCAAGAGGGTTGAGCTTAAAAGTCTACCCCCTCTTTGGATAAAGACCACTTAAGCTTGGCAGTCACGTCAATGATCTGCGTTTTGGAGCAATACGAATACAAAATCGTATTGTCAACTGTGATTAGGTTACTTCTATGTAAGCGTGCTCCATCGTCGACCATATCTACTTTTCAGCAAGTGAGATAATGGTCAAATGTGGGCCTATCAATAACAATAAAGGCGTCTGACGTTTTATAAATGCCCATGGGATATAAAAAAAAACTGGGCACTTGCCCAGTTTTTTTTTTAGAAATGTACGTTTTTCGCAACATAAACGGGCGTATCTTTTTTTTCTGTCAACTTACAAGTTTGATTTTTGCACAGCTTCGAGGGACTACGGATCTCAGTATATGGTTTTAATTTCAACTCGATACCTCTAACATACCTATGAAAACAATTCAATTCTCGAATCGAGTGTTGAAGATTTAAAAAAAAAATACTTGTGACCTAACTAAAAATTTTCAGTTTTCAGGCTTTTTCCTATATTATTGCTCTAATTATCTAATACCTTGGTTCGTGTCAAATTTCAAGATTCTAGGTCAACGGGAAGTACACTATGAATTTTGATTCCTTTGATAGTGTCGAAATGTACGTTTTTTGCAACATAAACGGGCGTGTCTTTTTTTCCCGTCAACTTATAAGTTTCATTTTTGCACAGTTTCAAGGGACCGCAAACTTGAGTATAGTTTTAATTTCAATTTGATACCTTTACGCGTTCTCGAGATAAAGGGTCTTGACAGACAGACAGACAGACAGACAGACAGAAAACCACTTTATTCTATTTTTTTTACAGATGTTGGTGACGGCAAAGCGATGGTTTCGTTCACGGAGAAGCCAGTATATCATATTTACAATAAGCATAATATGCATTGTAAATTATATTTATTTAAATAATAGTTTGTATCTAAAACCCGCGGTGGAAACGACGACGATGAGGTTCGTTCTATAAGATATTATTAAATTTTCATGTTTTTTAATTTTGAAGAATTAATCTCTGTTAGGTACGACATAACCCTAAGAATCGCCAAAGTTAAGTGGCAGTGGGCAGGGCACATTGCTTGTAGAACAGCTGATGGTCGATGGGGACGGAAGGTTTTAGAGTGGCGGCCACGTACTGGAAGACGCAGCGTTGGAAGGCCTCCCACAAGGTGGACCGACGACTTGGCGAGGGTCGCGGGAATCCGATGGATGCGAGACGCACAGGACCGATCGTTGTGGCGACGCTTGGGGAGGCCTATGGCCAGCAGTGGGCATCTTTCGGCTGAGATGATGATGATGATGAATCTCTGTTGAGATTGGTCACCGTGATCGAAATTAGGTCGTACCACACCCACGCCACAACAAAAACACGTGGTTAGGCACTTCTTGTTATAAAAATAAATACGTTTAACGTTTGAATCCCCAACCGGTCCAATGAGACCGCGCTGTTATTGTTTTACTATTGTGTCTCGTTTCGCGGGTATCTGAGTAATTAATTTGTAAGTTGAACGCGACCGTATGCTCGTCACCGCATCGCAACCACAATGCAAACACAAGCGACATCGCGATTTACGCTCGTTTTCAATAAGCTATCTATCTAAAATAACAGCTACCAAAGATAAACAAATCTATCATTTTGCCCTTACTTGCTTTCTTATAACCTGCCGACGGTTAGCATTTCCTATCAAAAGTTGTGGATTGATAGATAGAATCTTACTGTTTATCGGGGATAGCTATCTATTGCGGTAGGTTATTAAAAACGGGCGTTAGACTATTCGCAAACTCTGGCTACTACGTAGCTAACCAAAAAACGACTAGGTAATTCGTCATTTGCATTGTAGTTACAACAAAGCATCTGCAAGAAGCTGCAGTGACGCTAGGTATTCACACGTTACCACTATTTAACGCCGGCTGCGATGTGGTGTATTGTGATACATGTTATGTAAATAGACCCTTAGCGCTGTTCAACGGTAAATAGACACGTTGACACTGATACTTCTTACCGTCAGGTTTTTTTTTGGAAAGGGAATCATCACAATGACTTCCCCTTCTTCTCTTCTCTCAGAAGGAGGCGACCGCCCGCCACCCGTCCTCGCTCCGGACCATGGCCTGTATCAGGGCCCGGCGCGAGAGGTCGCCGCCGATAGCCTCCACAAGGACACGGCTGTGCTCCGCCCAAGCGGGGCACATTTCTACCGTGTGCTCCACCGTGTCCTCTGGGCGATCCACACAGATTCGACACCCGGGTGTCCTTTCCTCCTTGATCCGATGTAGGAACATACCGTGTCCGGTGAGGACCTGCAGTCATACGGAACGAGAGGACGCCGTGACCTCTTTCCAACCACTCCTCAAAGAGGGATGGTGGGATCGCAGTCAAGCACTAGCTTTCATTTTTTTTTAAATGTATAAAGTGTACGCCATTTATTTTGTGTATAGCCGAGCATGCCAAATGCGTGAAAGCTCATGTTGCTTACCCTATCTTTTGATTTATCTTTCCCTCACTTTTGTTTTATCTTTTCAGAAACTATGTGATTGAGTAAGTATAGTCATTTTTTTTTGTACGTTTGCAGATGTTGCATAGTTTGGGTAATTGTGGCGTATGTTAATATTAGTGCAAGTGTCGGTTCTTCTGTAGCTCATCTTTATATAAAATCCACGCTTGGGTCGACGACATGTTATGTTTCATCCCATAGAGATGTTAGCTTTATTCACGGGGCTCGCTAGGCTTTGGCCGATGGCTGCCTGAGCTGCAGATTATTTTAAAAGAATCACCATGCATCTGGGACACGAAGGGGAAGAGAATCAGCCCTACTGGGCCCCTACGGTTTTTTGACATCTCTATGAGGAGCGCATGGAACTCTCCCGGATCCGAACGATTACCGTTTGATCAGATGGTGAGCTAACCATTGCTCGTCATCCGCAAGCCCACGCCTGTCGTGGTTAGTAATCGGAGTCGGGATCGCGTTGACTAGGTCGTGAGCATGTTCGTTTCCTCACGCGTGCGACATTTAAAATAAATCTTATTTACTGTAGCCGCCATTTATCATGCCACATGCAATAAAAGTCAAAATCGACTGAATGGACTATAAAAAAAAGGTTTCTTTAAGTGTCCACTTATTGCGAATGAAGTTATACATAGAACGCTAAAGTTTTGCAAAACTACTTCTTTTAGTAGTTATAATAAGTACATAAAAAGACAAGTTTTAGTAGCAGTAGTTATCTATTATGTTCTATGTTTCTAAGCATGTCTACAATAAGTCATCTAAACGTTCGCCTTAGTCTGCCGCGATATCGCCTTGCGTTAAACTATAAATTATTAAGTAGCTTTAAATAGCCCATACATATGACATGCGGCAGTCATGTCCGGCCTAATCTCACTTTAGATTAGCAGCTTTTCGGGTAGCATCTTTTATCTTAGTATTGCCACATAGTACTGTGTTCCTTGTGCGGTCGGGAATTCGACCCCCCGGGATACTGCGTTCCACAGCTCGCTGACAAACCTCAAGCCTGGACCTCTGCTGAAGTGCAAAAGACCAGTTTTGTGCTCCATAGTCCGTACGTACGTATAGGGAGCATGGACATGTTCATATTTTTCCACACCACAAGCCGGATTTATCTAAATACCAGTATTTTACGAGGATCGGTTGCCTGCCAGACCTCCACAACCTATTTACTGGGGTAACACGGTACTTCATGGCAAGACTGGAGTCAGATTTACTGGCTTCTGACTATCCGTAACGACTGCCAAAGATCTACAAATGACAGCCGGTGCTGTACAAGGCATGGAGGAAACTCGTTAGGCGATTATCACACGGCACCGCGCGCCGCCGCGGTGGGCGGTGGCGGTAAAGCGGATTTCGTAGCGGTACCCCGCGCGGTAAGGCGGTTTACGCGCCTGTCCGCGCGGTTGGATTTAATGCGGATTTGACTAGTTTGATCACAGACACTGGCAAGAATGGACGCTGAAGTGGTGGCAATAATCTGGCTTTTATGGCGTAAAAAGAAATTAAAAAGATGATATTGGGTTCATCCATTTTTACGAAGCAGAACACTAAATAGGACATTTATGTTATTTATTCTATAAAAGTTTGAGAAAACACGAAGATAAATTTTTCAATTATACGCGAATGTCTACTTCTTCATTTGATTTTACAACAAATAATTAATTAAACAGCTGTATTATTCGCGCGGTTATGCGGCGCCCCGTGTGTGATGCACCGCCCCGCCGCGCGGCCGGCCGCACGGCGGGGCGGTGGCGGTGAGAGCACCGCTAGAACGCGTGGTCAGGCGGTGTACGTGTGTTAGGCATTGACAGATTTAATAGAGATCAATGCGACATGAGATCCGCTTCACCGCCAACCGCGGCGGTGCGCGGTGCTGTGTGTTAATCGCCTTATGTTAAGATGGTCACCCATCCACAGACCAACATTGGCAAGCGTTGCTTAATCTTTAAGATCGACCCGTGCGGCTGTTGTTATCTAGCCACGAGCTCCTCAATCAATTATCCTCCCTCAAACCTCCCTTATTGGGATATCTACCTAAATAAAGGGGATTGCGAAGGTCCAAAAGACGGCTCTTTATGTCCTGGTTTTAAAGGATAAAATCGCCTGTCCAACCACTGTATTTAAGTCTCTCTCTGTCAGTTATATAGATCGTAGGATCGAGGAAGCTTTAAAAGAGGAAAAGGGGAGTGGGTGTGAGATCCCGCAGCTGAATCCTTTCGCGGAAGAGATGATGCAATTTGAGAAGACTTATCCCCCACTCACCTGCAAGGGAAAGGATTGGGTGAAGTGTTATGTAAGTACTCGTAAGTCATATTATTTTTTCATCATCATTGTCAATATTTCAGCCGAAAGATGTTCATTGTTGATATAGATCTCTCCCAAGTAGGGTCTTAGGGCTCCCACGCATAAACACGATACGACGTCGCGTCGTAAAACAATGCGGCAGCGGCATCGTTTCACGATACGACGTCGCATCGTGGAAATTTACGATGAGCATCCTAAAAAAGTTATTAGCTCTCGTAGATTCTGAATACAGATTTTTATATTTGTTAATATTTGAGCATATGGCAAGGAATGTGACTCAACCGTTTACAATAATTCAAAATTGAATGAATTACTTTTAAAAGGTCAACTTCCTTTACCTTACGTCGTGTTCTGACGCGTCGTGGAGGATGTGTGGAAGCCCTTACAGCCATTGGATTCCCGCAAGTCTGTCCTGGCCATTAGTCCACTTTGTAGAAAACTTTCCAACGCTACGTTTTCCGTTACGTGTTCAATGCGCGGCGTGGTGACTATTTTTCAAAGCTTTTTCCAATGCCACGGGCCTGTTATACTCTTAAAAACCGAACCCTCAGAATATTTGAACAATTATTCTTTAAAATTCAGCCAGGACATCCAACAAGTTTGTATGTCGTCACTAAAACCTTACAATACTTTAAGATTGAGTTTCTTTTATTATTTTGTAAGTATTTTTTAAGGGGAACCTACAACTCGGTCACATTAACTTAAGTTACTACGCTTGGCGTCGATGAAATAATGTCCAAAAACAATATAACAACAACAGAGAACTAGCCAAGTTTAAACGCGCGCATCGATAACGAGGTGCTAAGCATACCTGACACTTGCCGGATGAGCTAAGGGAATGCGGGGGGAAGCGGGGGAATGCTCGCATTTCAGAGATGCGTCAAGTTAACGTGACCGGATTTTATGTAATTTTTTACATTGATTTTGATTTTTCTAGCTCTCCGAATGTAGGGTAGATGATGAAATATTACGAACAACAACAGATATAGAGTGTACCTATCAAGATATAATACATGTGAGCGACAATAAGTACTACTTGGGGGAGCACAGAACAGTGAAAGGAAATAAACCATATATACTTGATGCAAGCGACCATGTCAAAGTGAGGTGCAGGGGCATTCTTTACGAAAGGTCAGTTGTTTTTCTTTTTAATTTTATTATGCAGGTATGGTGCTCTTGGCATTCCGGTTCCTGTCTTCTTCTGCCTGGTGTTAATCCCGGCCATTGCCTGGGTCCGCATTCCTACTAAACTTTCTCCACTTTGCCCGATCTTCAACATCCTTCCCAGTAAGTCCATTGGCTCTCATGTCGAACTTGACGACATCCGGCCAGCGCTTGCGAGGGCGACCACGGAACCTAGCCCCAAGAACAGCCATATCCATGCATCTCCAACTAACGTACTCCTTAGGGCGGCGCATGATGTGGCCATACCACTACTACTACTATTCCGGCTCCTGTCTAATCTGAATCAATTCTTATATTTCTACGAGTGCGTTAATTCCTATAGTGTATAGATTTGATATTACCATTTTTGTAATTACTAACTACTGGCAGCGGCTTCACCCGCGAGCAAGTAGGTTTCTTTATACAAATTTTGGACCCCATTTAATCTCTTTAGGGGGTTCACGGTAGAATAGCGACAGCGACTGTAACAACTCAGTGCTGAGCAGGTCATAGTTACGGTGGTAAGTCTCCTCTTTGAGGAGTGTTCGACTGCTTAAAGGGACATCCAATGACTTCTATCACTCTGGGGCGGAGCGATAGGACATGTCGCAGTTCATAGATAGATAGATCATATCCCCGATAAACAGTAAGATTCTATCTATCAATCCACAACTTTTGGTAGGAAATGCTATCCGTCGGTAGGTTATAGGAAATCAAGTAAGGGCAAAAGGATAGATTTGTTTATCTTTAGTAGCTACAACTTTAGATAGATAGCTTATTGAAAACGGGCATAAGTCAAGTGACTATAACCCACAAAGCTACTTCTATTTTCCTACTTTGCCTTGTATTCCAGGACCCCGGACTTCCCGGGCTCCAGTAGCCTTCGACCCTGCTGTACCGTAACCGTAGGGCCGTAATGTCCTTGAACTGCGCGTGGAACACTACGCGCCGTCGACGACTTCAATCTGTTCCAGAAGACAAGCTACCCTCGTGCCGGTCCCTGGTACAGGTCTTGGTCCGGAGCGAAAAGAAATAGAAGGCAGCTGTCTCCTTCTGCTAAACAGTAATGCTAGCGAAGGAGGCGACCGCACCGACTTCCTCACTCCTCAGCCACAGAGATTCCGAATCAGATTTCCAGCGTTGACTTTAGGACAACGAGCACTGATCCGGCTGATGAGACTACTAGACTGGCCTGTTGGTCTAGTGGTTAGTGGCCTTGATTGCTATGCCGTAGGTCGTGGGTTCGATTCCCACCCAGGACAAATGTTTGTGTGATGAGCACGTTCATTTGTTCTGTGTCTGGGTGTAATTTATCTACAATATGTATGTACTTAGAAATATATTAGTATCTTTATCAGC
Organism: Mythimna separata; assembly: GCA_030763345.1. Classification (NCBI taxonomy): domain Eukaryota; kingdom Metazoa; phylum Arthropoda; class Insecta; order Lepidoptera; family Noctuidae; genus Mythimna; species Mythimna separata. Next base: position 66,435 of record JAKKIA010000045.1, read on the forward strand.
TGTCTAGTACCCATAACACAAGCTCTGCTTGGCTTGGGACCAGATGGCGTTGTGTGCATAGTTGTGGAACATATATTATATGAGCCAAAATGTCGGCAAAACGTAAGGGCCCAGCAAAGAAGCCTACTGAAGCCATAGCTTGTATGAAAGTCCTGGAACCAAGGCAAAGAAGAAATATAGATTTGTACATAGAGGGTTTTAGTCAATAACAGTAGGAGAAGTCATTAAATTACTGACCTGAAACAAAAGGGCCTTATTTTTAAGTTTATTCATTACAAACAGAAAAACTAATCTAATATTAGTATAGATAAGATTTTAATTCTGAATTATTTTTTGCTACAGCGTCTACGTCTCAAAATGGATGGGCTATGCAATAGGGTTCCGTAAGTCAGTATCACGGTTGCATCCCCCACCCGGGCGGGAAGACACCCTGAATGTGCTGATATTCGGCTTCGACTCCACATCGAAGAACGGTTTCATACGAAATATGCCGAAGAGTTACAAACATCTCAAGGATCACGTCAAGGCGACGATACTCAATGGGTATTTATGGTTCTAGAGTGCGTCTAATGAAAGCGCGACCTGGAGTTTTTTTTTTAAATATAATTGGCAACATTATTCAGCTTCAGCCGCCATTATAGGAAATAAAAAAATGTGTAGTGTCAAGACATGATTCTCCTACTAGTTAGTTATACCACATACTTTTTTCAATTTAAAATCTTTTTCTCAGGTCGCGCTTTCATTAGTCGGAAGAAATTAACGCTACGTCTCGATGTGGTTGCTGCACGAAGGTCGCGTTGACGTTCTTTGTTGAGGGTCACCAGTTGATCAGTTGGCGTGAAATTTCCTTGAAAAGGAGATTAATTAATTTTCTGATATTATTTATTGTAGTTCATAAATAATGAAAGTCTAAGCAATTTTGCACTTTTGGCGAGAACGCGTTGATGTCTTTCTAATGATGTATCAATACCTTATGACTAGGGCTCGGATAAATATAATATTTATGTGCTAAAAATCCCAAAATATGTACATATAATATGGGTCTAAAAACGGATATGGTCTAAAATACGATATGGAAAAATATGGACCAAAAAAGACAACTATTACCAAACATAAAACACTTTATTGTACCTAACATAATTGTTTGAAAAATTTATAAAATTCAACGAAATTAAATTGTTTAGCTAAAATTTAGTCTGCCTCGTTATTCGAGTTCTTACAGTATACAACGATAAGTATGTTTCTTCAAATTTTAAAAATTGAAGCTCCTTCTGTTTGGTCGGAAAAACGCTTTATATTGACTGAATGACCTCTCTACGTCACATGAAGTAACCGGCGCAAACTTAAATTTGCACAACTCTGTAGGCGAATATGCCTCCTCTGGATTGCCGTTTGGTGTTCCACTGAGAATATTGTTAATTTTTTGTAGTGTTGTAAATCCTTTATTATTTTCGAGAACACACCTTATTTTCAATTTTGCCACTTCAGCAACAGGGCCTTCTACCTCCATTATTTTCTTTTCAATGGTTGAAATGATTTTAATATTGTCTTTGTTATTGGCGGGCGGCGCATCGATAGAAAAATAGCGCACGAGTCCCGCACGGACGACTCTACCTATATTCGTGTATGGCCGCGCAACGACAATTTATTCCTGGGGAAGCAAAAATTATGCAATTTTTGCTAGTTTAATTATTAAAGATAGGAAATATGGACTAATGTAATTAAATTCTAAAAAATATTATTTATTTAATTAATGACAATGGTTGGTCAACCAATTACAGTAATTAACAGCTAGATATAGAGTCAATTAAAAGACTATTAAAATTATAAACATCTTAACATCACATACATTAAATCCTCTCACAGTACTGCTGACATACCAATAAAATCGTCTTCCATTCATCCGCAAACAGATCGTTTGTTGGATTAGAATCCAAGAGACCATTTAGTACAGCCAAAGTGCGAGGTATTGGAGACTGAGCACGTGCAACAGTGCGACACTGGGGCACAGCAAGGAACCTGTGCTTTTTACCGCGGCAGTAGTTGTCAGGAACAAAGAACCGTGCCAGCACAGCAAGCAGGTCAGGCGCTTCAATAATGCCACGAAGCGTCTTGCAGGCGATGGTAAGCTGATCTCGTGCTCGTCTTACCTCCAGTGAGTTGTATCCGAGGCAACCCAAAAGAAATTTTGTCGGATAAAGGTATGGGTAATAACCGTGCATGCGCTTGTACAGAAACCTAAGGAACGCTTTTTAGACTTTTTCTAATAAAAGCGCATACGTACTTTGGTGCGGGTTCCAAACGCAAGAGCTAGATTCCAGCTTACTACGCACGAGCGCATTAAGATCTTGATGGCGTGTGCAGTACGAAAATCACGGCAGTTGCGAAGAACAAAACCCAACCTTTGGTACGACTGCTTTGCTACCGTAATCATGTGGTCGTGGAATGTTAACTTTCGGTCGAATGTGACCCCCAGGTCTATCATAGCGACTGATTTTGTGATGATATTATTACCGAGATGATATTCGAAATCCACGGGTTGCCGCATTCGACCGAAGGTTATGGCATAGCATTTAGAGCAAATGAACTCCATCTTGTTATCAATGCTCCTCTTGCATATGGCGTCAATGTCCTGCTGTAGTAACAAGCAGTCTGACTCGGAGTTTATTTCTAGGTACAGCTTCAAGTCGTCGGCATACAATAGACATCTTGCGTGACGCAGGACTTGGGGAAGATCGTTTACCATGTTAAGAAATAGTAAGGGCCCCAAGATTGAGCCTTGACTCACTCCGGAACGCGTATGATAGGTACCGGATTCGTACATTCCGAGCCTAACAAACTGCTGACGATCGCGTAGATAGTCTGCGAAAAAGCGTCGATGGTTTTCTTTCCCTCAAAGGCCCAGTAGGTTGCCACGTTTATTGCGGCTTCAGTGGCATTTTTTAGGTCCTCCGAAGATCAGTAATTATGTAGATTTTATTTTTAAACAGGCAAAAAAATTAGAAGCTAAATAGTAATTGTACGATACATTAAAAAAATATCGATACTTTTGTAATTTATTTATTTAAACTTGTCTCATCTCTAATGTGGCCGAATGACTTCGGTAGGGCCAATTAAATCGCAGTACCTCGCTTCTTCATACCTCAGCTAGTTGAATGACTTGTTTTGGTTTGCTAGATCAAGCATGAGGCGTCTATATGCTAAATAGTAGCCGATTTTTCTTTATTAGGTAAGGGACCCTAAAAATGAATAAACCTAGTAATAATAAATATTACAGGTACAACATTGTCGGGGACGGTACGCCGGCTGCCCTCTTCCCGATACTCACAGGGAAGACGGAACTAGAACTGCCTGAAATGAGGAAAACCTTAAATAATGCCACCTTGGACTCCATGCCCTTCATATTCTACAAGCTTGCGAAAGACGGGTGAGTTTAATTACTATTACATGGGTTGTGGAGGTCTGGTAGGCAGCCGCTCCTCGTAAAAAACTGGTATTCAGCTAAATCCTGCTTGACTGAAAGCCGACCCCAATATAGTTGGGAAAAGGCTATGTAGATGATGATTTACCCTACATTTGACAATAATAATTAAACCTTTTTTCAACCGTTCCCTCGAAATAAGGTTCAGTTGAAAACCAGCGTCAGGCAGCTGCCATGTAGTTGTATGACATTTTTGCTGAACTGGACCTATTTGGCGCGGCCGCAACACACAGTGTGCTAGTTTCTCTTCTTTCTAAAATTTTCTTAATCTATCGGATTCCCATGACCCACGCTAGGTTTTCAGTCCACCTTGTGTTGTGGATGTGTTCACGCAAAGAAACTCCAAGTATAGCCCTTTTTATTGCTCTTTGGATCTTTTGCAGTCGTTACGGATAGTCAGAAGCCAGTAAATCTGACTCCAGTCTTGCCATGAAGTACCGTATTACCCCAGTTAATGGGTTGTGGAGGTCTGGTAGGCAGCCGCTCCTCGTAAAATACTGGTATTCAGCTAAATCCGGCTTGACTGGAAGCCGACCCCAATATAGTTGGGAAAAGGCTAGGCAGATGATGATGATGATGGATGACTTTAAGCCTTCTGGTGAGGCCTATCATTTTTCTTATCACATCAGAAATTAAAGTATCTGCAAGAAAACTAAGGTTATCGATATTGCCCGAAGAATCGCCAAACTGAAGTGGCAGTGGGCAGGGCACATTGCTTGTAAAATAGATGGTCGATGGGGAAGGAAGGTTTGGGTGTGGCGACTATGTACCAGAAGACGCATTGATGAAAAGCCTCCTACATGGTGGACTGATGGCCTAGTGAGGGTTACGTGAATCGGATGGATACATGAGTTGTTGAGACTACTCTTGGGGGAGATTTATATCCAGCTATGGACGTCTTTTGAATTGATGATGATGATTTTTCCTGTTTCAGCTATCGTACCGCATACTTCGAAGACATGCCAAATGTAGGAACCTTCCAATACCGCTTTAACGGGTTTCTGCGCCAACCTGCCGACCACTACTTACGATCCTTCTACCTCGAGGTGGCGTCTATAAGAGAGCAGGACTATTGTGTCGGAGATACTCCGCAGTTCCAACTGATGATGAATATTACGGATCAGGTATTTATGTACTACTTTCCATACTCTACAGGTGAGTATAGACTACAACATTTTCTGGAGCATTTCTGTGTAATGTAACGTTCTTACGAATGGTACAATATAGGCGAAAGCTCAGTTCTCAAAGCATTTCCATGTAATGTAATGTAACGTTCCCGCGAATGCTCGGTGTTATGTTACGGGTAAATGCTCACAGCGAGTGTGCATTTACTAACGTTTCGTTGTACCCTGCGTTCATTCTTTTTCATTCCTTCGTTCGACGAAATGTTACACCAATATGCTCGTTGGTTTGTAACAAAGAGGCGAGCGTGCTCGATGTTTAGTTCGTAAAAGGATGATACACTAGAACATATCATAGAGCGGCTCGTTGTTCTGTTACAAGCTGTTGTAGTCTATACTCACCTTACTATGCCTGTTATCATTATTGACTAGAGGCTGTCAACGACTTCTCCCACGTGGCAGTAGAAAGAAATTATCCCAAGGAACCATAATCACAACATAAAAAATATCCTAAGTGCTGTTCTAGAATATGGTTAGCCTGTTTACAAAATTGTCATTGAAATCCGTTGCTTCTGGATGATGGGCCTCATCAGAAAGGTTTCCCGAAGTTAGATCTACCATTCCCCCCTGGGGCCATGGATTGGATTCCGATAGGGAAACTTGTGACCCCGGGTCAAAGGCAAAGAAGGAACAGGGTGGGATTTAGTCAGTAAAAGTCTGATACGCACTCCCTCTCAGAGAAGCGAGAAGTCATTCTGATGATTCCCTAACTGAAAAAAGTTTCCCCCATTTGTCTTTTTATTTATTTATTTATTTAAACTTCATGTACAGTGGTGGTTCATCACGAGCAACATGCACTGGTTCGTCTTATCTATCGATAGTTGATTTCGGGCTGTTGTGTATATTCTAATGGCGTGGAAACCCTAATACCGCGATGCAGGATTTTGAATTTTAGTTCCTATGTGGCGTTGTAGACGTAGACGTAGTCGCTACATACTTATAGTTAACATTCATCCCAATTTGTCAGTTTTGCTTCAACAGTTCATGCGTTTGGACGGCAAGCGGTTTGGTTTCACATTCATCGCCGACATCACACACGATGGCAGCATGATATCAGTCGCTGACGACGCCATGGTGGAACTGCTTCAGACCCTGGAGCAGAGGAACGTCTTCGAAGACACACTGCTTATCGTCATGGGAGACCATGGACCTAGGTGAGATGAACATCAAATATCAAAAGTCACAACTTTCACTCAAACACCATCTAGTCGCAAGCTAAGCAGAGCTTGTGTTATGGCTTAGTGAGCTTGAGCCATATTTAACGTTATGATTTTGTGCTCTGGTTGAAACCGCGAGACGCATCGCAATGTTGCGAGGCGCATAGCAAAATCGTTGGCAACACGACGGTCGCGAAAGTACGTTCCGCTGCGCAGCAAGACGCCGCGCGGTGTCACGAGGCGCAACGCTGCATGAAGCAACGTATTCTAAATTCTCACAATGAAATGTGTATCTTTTGGTGTAGTAAATAAAGTTCTATTTTGAATCACTCTATTAAAATGTGCATGCGCAGCGTCGCGTCGCGTCTCGTGTCAGCTGACCCTTTTTGGTCTTCCAACATTTTTTTTCCCTATTAGGTCTTTCAAACTGTTCCATCTTTTTTCTGCACATCGTGAAATGTGTCCAGCTCACTCGACTTTATATTGTACCCTATGAAGGTATCATGATCTAAAGTTAAAATCGTGTAGTGTTTCATAGTTAGGGGTCTTAGAGGTCTTTAAGTCGAATGTCAATAGGTAACTTCTAGGCAAGAGTGCGCCATCGTCGACCACATCATCGCTTAACATCAGATGAGATACTAGTCAAACGCGAGCTTATTCATAATAAAAAAAAATATTTCTAAGTTTTCTCCTCCGCTTTCCATCAGGAAAAACGGATGTGATATTTATTATAATATTTATTTTTAACTGCAGGTTTACAAAAATCCGCGACTCATTGCAAGGAAAATTGGAAGAACGGTTACCTTTAATGAGTATTCGTTTACCAGAAAAATTTAAACGTATGCGCCCAAATGTGCAGGCGCAGTTAGAGGCCAATGCGGAGATTCTGACCACGCCACACGACATCCATGCTACCATATTGGACGTCCTGGACTGGTCCCAGTACATGAACCCTTTCAAAATAAAAGGTGCAGACTTACCCAGAGCAATGACGTTGTTGGAACCGGTGAGTGATTTTTTTACTGTTAATTTTGTTAGAAAACTGTCTTGTCTTTTTTCAGTTCACCTATGTCTATCTGAAATATTGTTCATGCCAGTTCTTCTTCAAACGAACCAATCGCATTGCGCATCACTTCATCGATCGACGAGTATTTAGTTTGTGTTCAAGTCAAAACATGAACGAAAAATACCTATAAATAAACCTTTAACCCGCAGCTTCGCCCGCGTACATAAAATATAGCCTATGTCACTCAGGAATACAGCAGCTTTCTATTGGTGAAAAAATTTTAGCAATCGGACTAGTACTTCCACAGATTACCTCATACAAACAAAAAAACAAACTTTACCTCTTTATTATATTAGTGTAAATAAACGAGGTCGTTCATAATGATAATGGACCTCATCAGAAGGCTTAAGGGCGCTATTACAATTTTTCTTAAATTTGAGCGTTTTGACAGAAATGCCATTACAACACAAAAGAACTGGCATCATCTTATAGTAATTTTGACATTTCCTGTGTCAATATAGTCTCAGGGTATAAAAAACAGACGATAGGTAAATTAAACGACGGGCGGCAGCAGTCGCGCTCGATTTTTGCATTGCATACAAAAATTATTTAAAAATATTATTTAACTTTTAAATAGCCCAATTTATTTTTTTCAAGATATATAGAAATACTACCTTAGTTGGTTCATTTTTTTTATTTGAGTTTGGATTATAATTTCGTAGATAAAAATTGATGTTTCGTACGGAAAACTGTCAGTAGATCTTGGTTTTACAGAATTATTTTTGGTGTATTACTGTATGAATAGTAATAAAGTGGTTTCAGCACTCCAATGTAGAAGATACAGTTGTATCATAAACATTTTTATAAATGATTAAACTTTAATATCTTCGGTGTACCAAGGCGTCAAAAGATACCCAAAAGCAACATTTTATAAAACATCCTTTGCGGAGACAAGGATTTTACTGATGTAGGTAAACAAATTCAAATATTTATTTAAAGCACTCCCAAGATAAGTTATCAAACTTTCTTATCCATATTTTTGTTTTTTTTTTATGGCTATATCTAAAGCATCGTCACACGTCAAAAATCGGATAAAACGCTGAAATTCATAAAAAATTGCGACAGCCCTCTTAAGTCACCCAAAAGGCAATGGAAAGGGCTATGCTTGGAGTTTCCTTGCATGATCACATCAGAAATGAAGATATCCGCAAGAGAACCAAGGTTACCGACATAGCCCGAAGAAACGCTTACTTAAATGGCAGTGCCATCTGATCGTGGAACAGATGGTTGACGGGGCCGAAAGGTCTATAGTGGTGACCACGTACCGGAAGACGTAGCGTTGGAAGGCTTCACACAAGGTGGACCGACCTGGTAGGGAATCCGATGGATGCGAGACGCGTAGGACTGGTCGTTGTGGCAACGTCTTGGGGAGGCCTTGCCCAGCAGCGGACGCCTATCGGCTGAAATGATGACGATGATTATGTAATTTTCCAGATCCCCAAGAACAGGTCCTGCAGTGAAGCGGGCATAGAACCTCATTGGTGTGCCTGCGTTAACTGGAAGAATGTCACAGACACGGAAATGATAAACAAGTCTGCTGACGCGTTCATCAATTTCATCAATAAGCTGACCATTAACGAAAGGTAGGCATTTGTTCCTATTGACGGGGCTAGAAGCCGAAGCCTGCCACGGTTGCGGATTATTTTTAGGAGTTACTGTGACCCTCGAAATGGGTTGTGGAGGTCTGTTAGGCAGCCGCTCCTTGTAAAATACTGGTATTCAGCTAAATCCGGCTTGACTGGAAGCCGACCCCAATATAGTTGGGAAAAGGCTAGGCAGATGATGACTGTGACCCTCCAAACAAGACCACTGAAGAAATACTGTCCTGTCACCATAGGCGTAGGCTTGTGGACGGCGAGCATCGATCAGCTCGCAGTCCGGGCCGATTCCAAGTCATCTACAGCGAGTAGTGTTCCACACGCGCCTCAAGCAGATATCAGCAAAACCGGTAGAGTCCCAGCAGGCTCGAAGCCTACTGGGGCCATAGCTTTGCTTTTAAAAGGAAATCTCGGGGTCTTGAAACACCAGGTAAAGAGGGGACGTAGGAGTGGGTTTTAGTCAATAAAAATCTGTAAAAATTGCTCTACAGCGGGAGAATTCATTAGACAATTTGTCTTATTACTTACTGGCTCCGGGATTATCAAAAATTCCCAAAATTACAAAATTTTTGTAAAAAAAAAATCATAAGGCGCTTAAACATTTTTCAAGGTCATTCCATTTGTACTGTAGCGACATCTGCTACATATGACGCCACAGAATCCTGCATCGCGCAAGCAAAGTTCTCCGCGCGATTTGAATAGATACAACAGCCCGAGATCATCTATCGGGCAGTGGCCCACCAGCTATAACATTCATCTGGTTGGAGGATCCTCCCTTTTCAATGGACGTCTGTGGGACTTTACTCTCTGTTCACATACCTCTAAACTACAAACGTAAGTGTTGTACGAGTATAAGCGGCGTTCGACGTTTTTTCAATTATTATAGACAGTTATTCTCTTTCAGGTCGAAATGCTTGCCTCGCTCGTTAACCAAGATCCAATGGGTAATGAAACAAATGCCCAACAGTAAAATGCTGGCCTTCTTATCCAGCGACAAAGATGGCTACATCGGCAATTTTGGAGCTCACACCAAGATACCCCAACAGAACTATCAAATAAAGGTATAATATACAGGATTAGGGAGCTCGTGGCTAGATAATAACAGCCGCACGGGTTGATCTTCTGGGTTAATCAACGCTTGCCTAGGTAGGTCTGTGGTTGGGTGACCATCTTAACATACCGAGTTTCCTTCGTGCCTCGGAAAGCACGTTAAGCCGTAGGTCCCGGCAGTCATTTGTAGATCTTTGGCAGTTGTTACGGATAGTCAGAAGCCAGTAAATCTGACTCCAGTCTTGCCATGAAATACCGTGTTACGCCAGTTAATGGGTTATGGAGGTCTGGTAGGCAACCGCTCCTCGTAAAATACTGGTATTCAGCTAAATCCGGCTTGACTGGAAGGCGACCCAAATATTTTAGTTGAGAAAATTCTAGGTAGATGATGATACAGGATTATTTGTAAAACCACTAACAACCTTGCAGAACTGTATGACTGACATCATGAACAACAACTTTTGTTCTATGACTAAGGGTCAGCTCACTCCGACACGCGACGCGACATGACGCTGCGTGCACATTTCAATAGAGTTACTCAAAATAGAACTTTATTTACTCCACGAAATGATATACATTTCATTGTGAGAATTTAGAATACCTACGTTGCTTCATGCAACGCTGCGCCTCGTGACGCCGCGCGGCGTCAGCGGAACGTTTTTACATTCGCGATGTCGTGTTGCCGACGATTTTGCTATGCGCCTCGCAACGTTGCGATGCGTCTCGCGGAAATCACTGGCCTCTTTCAACATCGTCGCGTCGTGTTGCGTCTCGGTGTGAACTGACCCTATAGGTTACTTCTAGGCAAGCGTACTCCATCGTCGACCACATCATCGCTTACCAATCAGTGAGGTAGTGGTCAAGTGTGAACCTATCAATAATAATTTAAAAATACTTTCTTTCCAGGTGATAGTTGGTCCCGGTCGAGCGATATACGAAGCTTCAATGACGTATCTAAGAAACGTAGATAAATTCGTGATCCATAATAGAGACATATCTAGAACTAATGCGTAAGTAATGCAATATACTTAGCCTTTTCCTGATTATGTCAAAATCATCATGTCAGCCGAAAGACGTCCACTGCTGGACATAGGCCTCTTCCAAGCGTCGCCACAACGACCGGTCCTGTGCGTCTCGCATCCCTCGGGTTCCCGCGACCCTCGCCAGGTCGTTGGTCCTCGGTCCGTCGTCCGGGTCGTCGGTCGGGTCGTCGATCGGCAGGTTCCTGATTATGTGGAGGTATTCCAATTGATGTAACGGCCCCGACTTACGAATTGTAGGCTGGGTTCAAACCCAGCCAGACGCATTACTTTGTGTAATTTATTTTATATCCACAGCTCTCAAAGTGGTAAAGGAAGAATGAATATAATTATTTAATTTTTAATTGATTTAAATATCAACAATGCTGCTGTGGCCTAACAGGGTCTACAATGATCCATCTTGCTTTAAGCCTGTTTGTCTATCTTACCAACATTATGGAAGCAAATAATATGAATATGAAAGGAATACACACATCTTGTGGAAACGGACATGTCCTGGAACCAAAAATTCGATGACATAGGTAGTATAGTGCGAGTTGGTGGATCCAACTCGCACTCGGCTCATATGAGGGATTACCATATACAACGCGTTTTTTTTGATATCCCATAACTCTAGGGTATGATTGAGGCCATATCAAAGAATCAACTGTCATATGAGTTATGTTCCAATCCTTTGTTTTTTTTTTTTTAATTTTTCATACAAAATAATTCGGCTAAGTCACGATTATTAATGTAAAACACCCTTACGTGAAATATGACAACGTCGCATTTTCTTAGCTTAAATAGCTCTTTAAATATGAATGATTGGTTTGAATAAAAATGAATTACTTGTATTTATCAATGAAACTTAGATATATGATATCTCCGAAACGATGCATTTTTGGACCACCTATTCGAGGAGTTTTAGAATTATTTTTACCTACAGAATATACCCTAGAGTTATGGGATATCAAAAAATACAGATTGTATATCAGAAAGATTTCTGTGGGGATTACAGCCCATTCCATCTCCTAGAGACCTTCGACAATGAATGTCAGCGCAGCCTTCCTGCAGCTACCACATCATGACGTCATCACTTCATCTTATTTCTTTTGTCGTAGGTATGGAAAAGAGCCAAGCTGTATAAGTGCCACCCATCCACATTTAAACCCGTACTGCTACTGCAGCGACTATGTCTCAAAAAGATGGCGTGTTTAACAATATAGAGGAATAGCAGAATACGAGTGTGTGCTATGGGATCAAGAATTAAATTCATGAATCCCCGACCGGTCCTATGAGACCGCGCTGTTATTGTTTTACTATTGTGTCTCGTTTTGTGGGTATGTGATAGGTTAAATTGGTAATTAAATTGGTTTAAAACTCTGTTTTGATTTACTAACAATGCCATCTATCGGTACAAAAGCAAAGAATTATATAAATTCATGTACATTTGTTCATGAATATAATATTTATGTCCGTAAGGATTGAGGAGCCACATCAGATTTTTTAAATCTGATCTCACCATTATTTAGCAGCAGTGTAGATTATTTTGCAGCACGAATTCTAGATTTAGCAGCAAAATATATCACTAGTTATTTTAATGCAAAGGTGGCTCCTCAATCTAAACGTCTGGATTGAGGAGCCACCTGAAAACTCGTTAAGTAATGAATGCACATTTATGAAAATTTTGCAGCATTTAGCAGCTATTTAGCACATAACCGTCTAAAAATTTCGCTTCTGTAGCACTAAAATGAAAGAAAATACAATACTTTTAATATGGCTCCTCAATCTAAACGTCTGGATTGAGGAGCCATCTGAAAACTCGTTAAGTAATGGATGCACATTTATGAAAATTTTGCAGCATTTAGCAGCTATTTAGCACATAACCGTCTAAAAATTTCGCTTCTGTAGCACTAAAATGAAAGAAAATACAATACTTTTAATTACTCAGATACCCGCGAAACGAGACACAATAGTAAAACAATAACAGCGCGGTCTCATAGGACCGGTTGGGGATTCAAACGTTAATATGGCTCCTCAATCCTGACGTTCTAATTATATATGTTTGACTGTAGCCACCTGAAATCTCAAGGTAATCTAAAGCCAGATATACTAACATTTAGCAGAAATTTCTGCTACAATTCAGCAATGTATATGCTTTAGATTCTGAAAAAAACATCATTAACTATTTTCTTGTAAATTCAGTGTGTAGGGTGACCACATTTTGGGGGTACCTACAAATTAATATTTCGCTTACGTACGTGCATACACACAATAATATTTCAAATCTGACACAAAACCAAAGTCAATCCGCCAAAAGCGGGTGAATAATGTTGCCAATTAAATTGAAAAAAAAAACTCCAGGTTGCGATTTTATTAATCGCACTCTATCAAACTGCACTTAATTTTTCAGTCACTGCACGATATTATTATCCCCACAATTTAATTATGATGACAGAAATATGATGATTAACTTTATAATATAAGAAATCCAAGTTAATTATTTATTTCGTACATTAAGGATTGAGAACAAAACCATGTCGCATATATGGACCAAAATGCTAAACGTAAACATATTTACCTATATAAAAAAAAAAGTTATAAAATAACAATATTAACTTCTGTTACTTAATTATAAATCTTATGGAACAATTATAAACTTTAATATCGTTTGCGTTATATTTGTATTTAAGACCTTCTATATTTAAATAGTAAGTAGAATCATTCAATTTAAAAATGACATTCGAAATTCAAACCTCATTTTTAAATGTGTTCAAAATTATTTATTCCAAAATTAAATCTAGTTGTATGTAATAAGGTTTAAAATAAAATGTCAACAATGGTGTTTTTTTTTGTTAGCCTGTTCTGTCGCACTCATGTTTCAGGGTACCAACTTTGTGTTAGTTTGTTTATATTTTTGTACTAGACGATGTAATTTATAAAACTTAGAACAGAGTTTTAATTATTATTTTTTATCGAAAGTACTTTCTTTTTTGTTCAAGTTGCAAATATTAACTTACCGGTTTAAATATTTTAAGGATTTTAATATTTTAATGGTTTTCTTTAAATTTGTTTATCTACATATAAATAAAACGTCTGAAGAATTAAATGCAGCGTCTTTGTAATATGAAAGTCTCCGCCTGTTCCAGCTTATTTCCGAAACGGCTGGACTGATGTTGATGGAAACAGCTGATATGTTATAAGGAGTACATAGGCTGCGAAAAAGAATTGGGCCCAGCACTTTTGGTGGAATGTGGTGCGTATATTCTACCGTACGGTGGAATAAACGCATTCACGGAGCAAGCACTGCGGTGAAACAAACGCATTTTATTGTTCCATTATATCCTGTCAACCTTTACTAAATAAATATTATTGTGTGTATGCACGTACGTAAGTGAAATATAAATTTGTAGGTACCCCCAAAATGTGGTCACCCTACACACTGAATTTACAAGAAAATAGTTAATGATGGTTTTTTCAGAATCTAAAGCATATACATTGCTGAATTGTACTGGTATATTTAGCAGAAATTTCTGCTAAATGTTAGTATATCTGGCTTTAGATTACCTTGAGATTTCAGGTGGCTACAGTCAAACATATATAATTAGAACGTCAGGATTGAGGAGCCATATTAAAAGTATTGTATTTTCTTTCATTTTAGTGCTACAGAAGCGAAATTTTTAGACGGTTATGTGCTAAATAGCTGCTAAATGCTGCAAAATTTTCATAAATGTGCATCCATTACTTAACGAGTTTTTAGGTGGCTCCTCAATCCAGACGTTTAGATTGAGGAGCCATATTAAAAGTACTGTATTTTCTTTCATTTTAGTGCTACAGAAGCAAAATTTTTAGACGGTTATGTGCTAAATAGCTGCTAAATGCTGCAAAATTTTCATAAATGTGAATCCATTGCTTAACGAGTTTTCAGGTGGCTCCTCAATCCAGACGTTTAGATTGAGGAGCCACCTTTGCATTAAAATAACTAGTGATATATTTTGCTGCTAAATCCAGAATTCGTGCTGCAAAATAATCTACACTGCTGCTAAATAATGGTGAGATCAGATTTAAAAAACCTGATGTGGCTCCTCAATCCTTACGGACATTAATATTTGTATGCCACTTACAGTGACAGAACACGGAGATACTTATATTTTGTAATATCTAAATTGTACCTAATACCACAGATAAACTCTTTGAATTCTTTCTTTTCTTTGAATTTTGACTCTTTTTAACCCTAAGGTTTACTGGTAGAGAATGCCCTGATGCATTAACGCCCATTTTCAATAAGCTACCTATCTAAAGTTGCAGCTACTAAAGATAAACAAATCTATCCTTTTGCCCTTACTTACTACCTACCGACGGTTAGCATTTCCTACTAAAAATTGTGACATTGACAATTAGAATCTTACTGTTTATCGGAGATAGCTATCTATTTATGAACTGCGGTAGGTTATTGAAAACGGTCGTAAGTCCGCCTATGTACCACCACTGTACATGAAGTTTAATTAAATAATAAAAAGACACAAATGGTCCTCTCCCTCCAGGCTTCGATTGTAGAGGGATAAGGAAAACTTGATTTTATTATTTTTAGCACATTTTATTAAAAGCTTGTTTTAAAAAAAGTTTTTTACTTTTATTTTTAAATACTTCTTCACCTTCCGATAACTTCTCACCGATACGTACAAAGCGTTTTGGGAATACATTTTTATGCGTACAGCTAAAGAGTGGAATTCCCTGCCGGAGTCTGTGTTTCCTGATAGCTACAACCTAGGGGTCTTTAAGTCAAGAGTGAATAGGTTGCTTCTAGGCATGCGTGTTCCATCGACGACCACATCATCGCTTACCATCAGATGAGATAGGGGTCAAGCGCGAGCCTATCAATAATTAAAAAAAAAAGCTTAATAATACTGAATAGAATACAAAATCACATCGGCTGACCGATTCGGAGAATACATGAAGTCCATGATAAACTCAGTGCTAAATAATGAAGTCATTCTAATTTTGCAGGAAACCAGCGATAACATTATGCGTGTACTTATTTCACACACTAATTCATTCATATTACAAAAAAATAACGACAAATTATAATCAGCATTAAGGCCACTTGTACACGACACGGTTTTCTCCGGACGGAATTCTCCGTCCGTAAGCACGGCGCGCAGTGGTCTGGGTCAGGATGACTGGACCAAGAGATATTTTTGAAGTTTGAGCAATACCAAGTTTTATTACCTACTAGTTTCCGCTCGCGGCTTCGTCCGCGTGGTGTGTTGATAAAAAGCAGCCTATAGCAAAAATAACAAAATCGAAAAAAAAAAAAAAAAAAAGTATGACTAAAAGTAGCCTATATGTTAATCCAAGGTATAAACTATCTAAATACCAAATTTCAACCAGATCGGTCCAGCCGTTTTTTCGTGAAAGAGTAACAAACATACATCCATCCTCACAAACTTTCGCATTTATAATATTATATATATATATTATAGTAGGATTTGATACTATTTGGTACCAGTGGCCTAACCATGAGTTTGAAAAAACGTTCTCGCTATCGAAAACTATAGCTTTGTCTCTTTCACGTGCACCACAATGACAGGGACAAAGCGATAGTTTTCGATAGCGAGAACGTTTTTACAAACTCATGGTAAGGCTACAGACATCAAATAATTCGTACCTCGCTATAAAGGGAAAACTATTACGAGGAAAGTGGCCAGCCATTCTGACATCAGAATGGCTGGACCAAGTCAACTTTCGTGTTGTATGGATCACTGAGAGAGCTTGTTGACACAAACGGCGGCGCTACGGCACGACGCCGCCGCCGTGTGTCATCAGTGTTGTTCCGTAGTGTATGGCCGCTTGTACACGGTACGTTCTTTACACGCTCGCCGTACGGCGCAAAAACAGTCTCGTGTACATCAGGGCTAACATACATGAGCCTGTTTATCAAAGGGGCTCTGTTCTAACAGAAAATAATTGCAAAGCACTAGCCGACACTTTACTATCCATCGAGCTACCGCCGAGAGAGGACGTCTTTTCTGCTGCAACAACCTTGTCTGAAGAAGAAGATGTATAGCTATTGTATTCTGGTGTTGTTAACACCGCTCATTGGATTTGTGCATTCCTTTG
Organism: Mythimna separata; assembly: GCA_030763345.1. NCBI lineage: Eukaryota > Metazoa > Arthropoda > Insecta > Lepidoptera > Noctuidae > Mythimna > Mythimna separata. The sequence goes on from JAKKIA010000045.1 coordinate 83,107, forward strand.
ACTGGGGTAAGTTTAAGAGTTTAAGAGCCACTTTTTAGTATTATTACGTTTATTGATAAGTCTAGGTTATTAAATACATTTTTTTAAATAAAAAAAATACTCTGGCACTCAGAGATTGCTAATGATTCATTAGCGTCCCTTAATGTCCATAAAGTTAAGCATTACCAAACCTTCACTTAACTTCTTAACGGTCCATTAAGAAATTGTCACATTGATAGTTATCTATACTAATATTATAAAGCTGAAGAGTTTGTTTGTTTGAACGCGCTAATCTCAGGCACTACTGGTCCGATTATAAAAAATATTTCAGTGTTAGATAGCCCATTCATCGAGGAAGGCTATAGGTTACATATCATCACGCTAAGACCAATAGGAGCGGAGCACCTTAACTATATAAACGAAGTCACGGGTTAAAGTTAGCGTTATCCCAAAGTAACAATTCCACGCGAACGAAGTCGCGGGCAGAAGCTAGTTCATTATAAAACTGTGTATAACTATCAATGTGACAATTTCTTAATGGACCATTTAGAAGTTAAGTTATGCTTAACTTTAAGGGACATTTATGGAATTTATGGGGACCTGTCTCTGAGCAACCGGCGGTCAGGGCTCCAGAGAAAAGAAGCTGCTAACAATACGAGCCGTATCCAGGAGTACCGATTTCTGAAGCAAGCCCTTGATCCAGCCAGGCTATTAAACCTTTTGCTGATATGACTATCGATACAATGATCGCTGAGTCCACTTCCCACATGTTAACAAACTACAGGTCTGGGGCCGCTCTGAAGCGGCTCCTGCCCAACCTAGGGGGTCCAGACGCCCCCTGCCGGAGGCTCTACGCGGGGATCGTTCGGTCCATGGCCCTTTACGGGGCGCCGGTTTGGGCGCCGTCGCTAGGTAAGCGACCGGCGGCCAAGCTGAACGCTTGCCAGAGGGTCATGGCCATCCGGATGGTGCGGGGATACCGCACGATCTCCCGCGAAGCGGCGAGCCTCCTCGCTGGCCTGCCACCGTGGGATCTGGAGGCAACAGTCCTTGCACGCATGCACGATTTGCGCGTGGAGATGCAACGCCGGGGCGAAACTCCGCTGCCGCGACAAGTCGCGGCATGGCGGACAGAGTTCCGGCGGGATCTTAGGGTGGCATGGCGACTGCGACTGTCGCAACCCAGTGCTGGGCACGCCGTCATTGAGGCGGTTAGGCCCCTCTTTGAGGAGTGGTTGGAAAGAGGTCACGGCGTCCTCTCTTTCCGTGTGACGCAGGTCCTCACCGGACACGGTAAGTTCGGGAGGTTCCTGCATCGAATCAAGCAGGAGAGGACGCCCGGGTGTCGCCACTGTGTGGACCGCCCGGAGGACACGGTGGAGCACACGGTAGAAGTGTGCCCCGCTTGGGCGGAGCACCGCCGTGTCCTCGTGGAGACTATCGGGAGCGGCGACCTCTCGCGCCGGGCCCTGGTTCAGGCCATGGTCCGGAGCGAGGAGGGTTGGCATGCGGTCGCCTCCTTCTGCGAAGCAGTGATGCTCGTGAAGGAGGCTGCTGACCGTGAGCGCGTGAGGGAACGGTCCTCACGCCGCCGCCGCCGAGATCCCGATCCCGATTTCCGACCACCGTAGGCGCGGGTTCGCGGACGGCGAGCACTGTGTAGCTCGCCGTCCGGCAGTCTGGAAATAATCTGGACCGAGCCCAGTCGTCAACGGCGCGTTCTGTTCCACGCGCGCCTCAAGGAGATGTCAGCAAACTGTAGGGGCCCGGTAGGGCCGAAGCCTCTGGGGGGAACATGTGGTATTCCTAACGGTTGATACCGAGTCCCCCAGAACGAAGGCAACGAAGGAACGGGGTAGGGGTTTAGTCAGTAAGAGTCTGACACGCCCTCCCGCTCCGCCTAAGAGCGGGGGAAGTCATTCTGATGATTCCTCTACCAGGAAAAAAAAAAAAAAACATGTTAACAAACTCGCGAGCCACTAAGTCACTATTTAGTATTATTTCCTTTCACCATCATCATCATTTTAGCTGAAAAACGTCCATTGCTGGACATATGCCTCCCCCAAGCGTCGCCACAACGACCAGTCCTGTTCGTCTCGCATCCATCGGATTCCCACAACCCTCACCAGGTCTCGAGGACAACGACCGGTCCCTTTAGGGTCAGTTCACACCGAGACGCGACGCGACGATACGATGCAAGAAGAGGCCAGTGATTTCGCGCTGCGCCGCGCGCCGCGGCACCGCGAGACGCATCGCAAAATTGCGAGTCGCATAAAACAATCCTTGGCAACACGACGTCCCGAATGTAAAAACGTTCTGCTGCGCAGCAAGACGCTACGCGGCGTCACGAGGCGCTGCGTGGCGTCACTAGGCGCAGCGCTGCATGAAGCAATATATTACAAATTCTCACAATGAAATTTCGTGTAGTAAATATAAAGTTCTGTTTTCTGTCACTCTATTAAAATGTGGATGCAGCGTCGCGTTGCGTCACGTCTCGGTGTGAGCTGACCCTTATTTTTTTTTTACATATCTTATTATGTTTTTACCGCTACTTTATTTGTAGGTATATGGTATGGGTATAGGTAGTACAATATTATTAAGGTAGTGTAATACGTATAATATAAGTACGAGGAAAAGGCTAGTTAGGCGATGATGATAATGATGTCATAAAACGAGAAACTGACTGACATATCAACGTACAGCCGAAACTTCTGAGACTAAAAGAGTAAAATTAAGCACAATATTTTCGTTTATTTTTCAAATGAAACGGGAATTCAAATTTTATATCGAGAAACTTACTTTCACGCAGGCAAAGCCGCTGAAGCTAGTTCCTTATAAGAGTGAATTTCAACAACTATGATTTGTTACCTAATTTTGGTGGAAAAGTTTGTTTCAGGTTTTTTTAATAATCTAAGATGTTGATAAGCAAGAGATACGTATTCAGGTACATAAAATGTAAGAGAAATGTATTTATTCCTGAAAGCTTCTAATATATTGTTGACACCAGAATTGGTACGACACCAAAATTTATATCTGACACCAAAATTAGAAATATTGACACCAGTTTCTCTTTCTTTTCTTCTTAACTCCTCTAGTTTAACGGGATCATTCCTAATTCTTTCTTTTCTGTTCCTTTATGCCATCCTTTTCCTCTCCAAGCACTCTGCGTGTGTCAACTTTGAATTTCTTTTCTTTGTCATGCTGGAAAACAAATAATAATTATCTAAATTATTTTTAATGCTATTGAATGATATTTTCGTTCTAAGCGTACAGTAAACGAACATTATACATTTTCTTATTTCTTCGTCACTCTCAAGCAACTCGTAGGTATAATATACCTACCGTACTTCCAAACCGAGTCATCTTATTATGTTTTTTTTTGTTTAGGTGGGAAAATCATCTAATGACATCCTCCACTCTTGGGCGGACCGGAGATAGTGTCAGACTCTTACTGACTAAAAAATCACTCCTGTCCCTTCTTTACCATTATTCCAGGGCCCAGCATCACTTTCACATCACCCATAGCCCCAATAGATTTCTACCCTGTTGGGTCCTTGCGGGTACTGACAACTCTTTGAGGGGCGTGTGGAACACTACGCGCCGTCGACGACTTCGGTTCGGTCCGGACTGTTACCAGACGGTTAGACGACGAGCTACCCATTGCTAGCCGTCCGCAAACACGCGCCTACGGTACGGGATCGATATCTCGGCGGCTGGGGCGCGAGGGCCATTGCCTCGCACTTGCAGCCGCCGCTTTTGCTAGCATTACTGCTTGGCAGAAGGAGGCGACCGCCTGCTTCTCCTCGCACCGGACCATGAACTGTACCAAGGCCTGGCGCGAGAGGTCGCTGCCGACAAACAACCCCACGAGAATATGGCGTTGCTCTGCTCAAGCGGAGCACAACTCTACCGGTTGTGTCCTCAACAACACCCGGGCGTTTTATCCGCACGAATCCAGTATAGGAATCTTCCGAACTGACCATGTCCACTGCGTCATGCGGAAGGTAAGGACACCGTGAGGTCTTTCCAGCCACTCTTCAAAGAGGGGGCTTACCGCCATAATTATAGCGTGCCCAGCACTGGGTCGCGACAGTCGCTGTCGCCATTACACCATGAGATCCCGCCGGAACTCTGTCCGGCATGCCTCAACTTGGTGCGTCAGAGGCGTTTCGCCCCAGTAGTGCATCTTCACGCGCAGATCGTACATGCGAGAAAAGGACTTTTACCTCCAAATCCCACGGTGGCATGTCAGCAAGGAGGCTCGCCGCTTCGCGGGAAACTGTGTCACATCCCCGCACCATCCGGATGGCCATGACCCTCTGGCTTGCGTTCAGCTTGGCCGCTGGTCGCTTTGATCGAACGATTTTATGACCAAACGATCTTATTATGATTCGTTTTCGTTTGTCTTTGAATTACCTACCTACGTAACTCTAAAAACTAATTTTGGTGTAACTAAGCAATTTTGGTGATTGGCATAACACCACCAAAATCACCAAAATTGCACCACCAAAATTAGAATCTTGTTGAATATGTTTATTTAAAAAAAAACTACTAAAATTGTACTCTTTATATTTGTATACTTTTGAAAACATACCTTAACCTTTTTATTATAAAAAATTACAACACCGACCGAATCATAAAACGTTTTTAAAACATTACACCAAAATTGCAGGTTTTTTGTCCGATTACTAAGAAAAGACTTACTTACGTTTTTGGCGAGAAATCACAGCGGGATGGCACTTTTCTATCACTGCTGCGCGTGAGCGCCTGACTAAATGAAGTTTACGTTGGGAGCGTTGTCCGTCTAGGTTTATTCTATACGAGTCACTTAATGATTAGATTACTCCCACCAAAATTTAAAATTTCCTGCGGACAGTCTTTTTTGATTTTCACTAGGATAAAGTAATGCCCTAAATATAAAAATAAAACTGTCATTAGATAGAAAAAATAATGCTGAATACAAATAAAATTAGTAATTTCTAGTAAACTAGTGTAGTTTCGTTCAAGCGGTTGTCGTCCCCAAAAAAACAGATTGTGGACGCGCCACCAAACTTAGAATTATGCTAAATAATTATTTTTTCATTTTACTACAAAATGTTATCTACTAAAATATTGACGGCCTGATCAAGATAAGTACGCCTTCTTTCTATAGAAAAAATAACTTCGTTGTACGTTTACTTTAAGATATGATTTTCAGCTGCACCGCTTAAATATTATGCTTGAGAAATTCACTCATAAACCTTATACAGGGTGTAAAAAGACCGATCACAAAGCCGATAACTACACATTCGGTACATGTAATTAAGCAACTCTGACCAAAAATTATTGCTGGGAAAAAACTTTTTTTTTTCATCTTTAAAAAATAATTAATTAATAATAATTTCGTTCAGCTGAGAGTTCGGCCGCTCGCGCTTGGTTGTTGAACCGACCGCACGCTTGTGTGTGTGAGGCGCTCGTTGTGTTTAGTTTTCGTTGCATTTTTCTAACTTCAAATGCATATTTTGTTATGAAAAATTGATAATTTTGATAATGTTTGTTCAGAAGAAAGTTTACAAATGATACTTGGAATACGATTTTGAAAAAAAAACGAAAAAAAAATGTTGACTTTGACCTTCAATATCTCCAGAACCAGTGAATTCCCAGGTATGTCCTAGAAGAAAAAAAGTATCCCAGTGATCTGTAGAATATGGGGTTTTCGTTTTCGTTAAGGGTCTTTTTACACCCTTTATAGTCATCTATTAACTAAAATTTTGCAATCGGATCAGTACTTCTTATCTTATACAAACATCATCATCATCGCTGAAAGACGTCCACTACTGGACATAGGCCTCCCTCGAGCGTCACCACAATTACCAACTGTGCTTCTCGCCTCCATCGGTTTCCCGCGACCCTCGCCTGGCCATCGGTCCACCTTTGGGGAAGCCTTTAAATACAAACATACATAAAAACATAACAAAAGATATGTTTTTCCAATAAATAGAACTTTATTTTTTGTTTACACTAGTTTAATAGATTAGGGAAAACCCACGCGGTGACGGGAACCTACTAATAAGATTAACCTAACGTGGTTGATAATTATATCACATATAATAGACGAGTATAAAATTATGTTATTATACATAATACGTAAAATACACTGGGCTGTAAAAATAACCGGTCACGTAGAAAAACTGTGAAATATCCCAAAGTGTCTAACTTAAAGTCACCCAAAGAGCAATGGAAAGGGCTAAGTTCGGAATTTCCTTGCGCGATCACATCAGAAATGAAGATATCCGCAAGAAATCTAAGGTTACCGACATAGCCCAAAGAATCGCCAAACTTAAGTGGCAGTGGGCAGGGCACATTGCTCGTAGAATAGATGTTCGATGGGGACGGAAGGTTCTAGAGTGGCGGCCACGTACCGGAAGACGCAGCGTTGGCGCGGCCCACAAGGTGGACCGACGACCTGGCGAGGGTCGCAGGAATCCGATGGATGCGAGACGCACAGGACCGGTCGCTGTGGCGACGCTTGGGGGAGGCCTATGTCCAGCAATGGACATCTTTCGGATGAGATGATGATCATCTAACTAATGCACTTTTATCATCACCAACATCATTATTTCAGCCGAAAGACGTCCACTGTTGGACATGGGCCTCCCCCAAGCGTCACCACGATGCACATATAACGCTACAGATTGCCGTTATATACCTACAGATACGTGATGTTCATTACAAAACTCAAAAAAAGATTTTACTTACAAGAGTTATAGCTTAGTTTTGAAATAACAAAATTTGTAATTACGAAAAGTATTTTTGTTCCGGTTTTTTTTCCTTCAAAGCTGCCATTACAAATGATTTCTTAGAACAACATAACACCTGAAGATGTAAGAGGAGTTTTTTTTTAAGTGTTATAAACTAGTGCTTGACAGCGATCCCACCTGATGATAAGCAGTGATACAATCGTAGATGGTGAGGCGCACTAGTTTATTAAGAGCCTATTCACTCTAGCCTGGAAGACACCCAAATTGTAATCGGACGGGAAGACCGCAGCAGGCAAATTATTACAGTCCTTAGGTGTACGCGGTATAAAAGATGAAGCGAAGCGCTTAGTCCGGACCGTAAAGGTTTGAACAACGTAAGGATGGATACTCGCTGTACGACGGATAAAGACTATATATGACGAGATGAAGGAGAGGGAGGTCAAAAGAAATATGGATGGATTTTGTGAGGAGTGATATGAAAGAAAAGGTAGTCAGTGATAGTGTGATGACTGACAGGATATAATGGTAGAGAAAAACGTGTTTCATCTACCCTGAATTATATGAGACACTTGTCCTTGTTTCAAGATGATAATGATGATGCGTGTACAAAAATGTGTTATGTTTTTACTTTTAAGTATCATACATACTACATACTACAATTTTACGCACTCATCATCATCTGCCTAGCCTTTTCCCAACTATATTGGGGTCGGCTTCCAGTCAAGCCGGATTTAGCTGAATACCAGTATTTTACGAGGACCGGCTGCCTACCAGACCTCCACACCCCATTAACTGGGGTAACACGGTACTTCATGGCAAGACTGGAGTCAGATTTACTGGCTTCTGACTATCCGTAACGACTGCCAAAGATCTACAAATGACAGCTGGGACCAACGGCTTAACGTGCTTTCTGAGGCACAGAGGAAACTCGTTATGTCAAGATGGTCAATTTTACGCACTCATCAACTAGTCCTTATTTACGAAAGTATCAGACTTTTTACTCGTGACTCTGATTTTTGGAGCCCAGTGTTATGCCGTTTTACTGTTTATCGCTAATACTATTATGTATGCTTTGTTTGTTGTCCTTAAATAAAATAAATAAATACCGACTTCCTTGCTGATAACGAGAGCATGGCAGTAATAAATGACTGTTTTGTGCTTAATATAGTTACCATTAACACTAGTTATGTTCCCACTGGACTCAGGCCTCCTCTCTAGGAGAGGGAATGGACTGTAATCCACCACGCGGGCCCAGTACGGGGCAAGATAATAACAGCCACACGGGTCGATGTTCAAGGTTAGGCAACGCTTGCCAAGGTTGGCCTGCACATACCGAGTTTCTTTCATGCCTCGGAAAGCACATTAAGCAGTAGGTCCCGACTGTCATTTGTAGATCTTTGGCAGTCGTTATGGATAGTCAGAAGCCAGTAAATCTGACTCCAGTCTCACCATGAAGTACCGTATCACCCCAACTAATTGGTTGTGGAGGTCTGGTAGGCAGCCGCTCCTCGTAAAATACTGGTATTCAGCTAAATCCGGCTTGACTGGAAGCCGACCTCAATATAGTTAAGAAAAGACTAGGTAGATGATGATTTTAGGTGCAATGTTAACTGTCTACGCTGTCCTCATTGTGTCTGTTAATATTGTAATATGGAAACACTGTAAACCCAATAATTTTTTGAAAAGGGTAACCATGGAGTTTCTTGCCGTTTCTTCTCCATAGGAAACGACCAATTGGAACCGTGCACTAGCTTCTGACGTTTTAAGGGCGATGTTCACCGACACCAAATCGACTGTTTAAATATTAAAACGGCTGTTTTAGCAATATTTCCTGTTCCATTTTATTTAGTAGTATTACATTGCTCACTCATTCATTCAAAAACGCTCCGTTACGTTTCGATTAGGAAACCGAACGCCGAAAGTTGATGGTGAACACAAAAAACCGCTCCTCGTTTAAACATTGATTAAATTATAATGGGTCGATTGCAAAATCAATGTTTAAACTTATATCGGTGCACTTGGCCCTAAGTGCCCGTGTAGGCCCGTGAGAAATAAAAACATTTTTTATTTTGATTTGAATCAGATCGGCTCAAATAAGTATAACCTCAATTTTGGAGGTATTCCACATTGAGCACCCGTTTTAATAGCACCCAAACTAATAGCACCCAAGGTATTCCACATTGAGCACCCAGTGATATTTTTAGCGGGTGCTATAAGTGGAATACTTTTTAATTTAATATTTTATTCCACATTGAGCACCTACAGATTTGAAGGCACTAGTGTTGGGACGTTTACGTGTTTATGGACGTCGAAATAAAAAAACAATCGATTAAAATGAGTCGAAGAACACTGATTTTAATCGATTGTTTTTTTATCCTGGCGTTAATCCCAGCTAAAACCAGGGTCCGCCTTCCGCCTAAACTACTTTCACTTTGCCCAATCTTCAACATCCTTTTCAGTGAGGCCATTGGCTCTAATGTCGGACATGACGACGTCCAGCAGCGCTTGCGAGGGCGACCACGGGACCTAACGCCAAGGACAGCCATATTCATGCATCTCCGACAAACGTTACCCGGGCCCCTTTAGCCTATCAGTTACCCTCGAAACGAGACACAATAGTAAAACAATAACAGCGCGGTCTCATAGGACCGGTCGGGGATTCATGAATTAAGGTGAAAGCGTCAGAGTAGCCCGCGAAATTCAAATTATCTTAGGTTTTTTGCAATTTGCAGGGCAGTGGTAGGTTGTATGAAGTTAAAAATATCTTTTTCGAACTAGTTATATAATTATAACCATAAAAATCATCAATACTTCCCTCTTAGTTCATATAAGTCGAGGAACGATTTTTCAAGTTCAAAAACGTTCCTAGACTTAAGTGAGCTTGGAGGCTTGTATATATAATATACGAGTATGTATAGCCACTCCTCGCTACGGCTTCTACTGTTATGGCGATATAAAGTCCTTATCACAAATGCAGGAGGATAATACAGTTAATAAACTTGTAATTACCGCGTAACGGAACCATTATACAGGGTTATTTGTAAAACACTGGCAAAGTGGCAACCTCTCAGGACTATGTTACTATCATCGTAAACAACAACTTTTATTCTATGACTTTTAAAAATTGTATCATATTTTCGTACCAAAAAAATTTATAAATTGAATGTACTAAATGTTACGAAGTCTATGTGAAGCTAACGATAGTACATTAGCGGGGGGAGCGGGGGATGAGAACAGTGCTCGGGGGGCCTAGGTAAAAATCTTAGAAAGGTTGAAATATTAGATAGAACAACAAAATCTTCAAGGTTTGTTTTTGTTAAATGTACTTATCAAAGAGTGGTGCGAGCGTATCAGCGAGCAGTGGTGGCCCAGTGGTAACTGCCCCGAATTGCAAGATGTAGGTTGCGGGTTCAAACCCAGCCAGGCGCATTACTTTGTGTAATTTATTTCATCACCACTGCTCTCAACGGTGAAGGAAAACATCATGAGGAACCCGGCATGTCCTAGGACTAAAAATTCGAAGACATGTGACCGCCGCTAATCCGCACTGGGCCTGCGCGGTGGATTATGGCCTGAGTCCTAGCAGTGGGAACATTATAAGGCCGATAATGCTAAAAAATAACTTATCATAGAACAATAGTTGTTGCTTATGATGTCTTTACAGTCTAGCAATGTTGTTAGTGTTTTGCAAATAACCCTGTATAGTGCTTGTACTAGTATTTCTGAGTAAAACTTCGTGGTTTCGCTAAACCAGCTTTTATATTGCACGTAAAGTTGACACACCATCTACCTCTTGAAACAATATTATCTAAAACGTGTTAAAATGTATATAACGCAGGGCGTGTTGATGTTCTTAGTGCTATATATAGGATTAGCACATTCTTTGATCTGGGGTAAGTTCCTACGAATATTGTTTCGAGTTTTTACGTTTACTATTACCGTAGTCGATTTTATATATTTGTATACAGGGTGTAAGAGACAGCCATCCACTAACTTTAAGGGCTTGCTTAGTAGACGAATCTGAACATCTTCCCACATTTTTTTTTTCAGGAAAGGAAAAAAAAATCGACCTCTCATCCGATAAAATATATAATTTTGTATGGTGAGGCTGAAATTTTTTTTCGTTTCCTGAAAAAAGAAATTGTGGGATAATGTTCAGATTCGTCTACTGAGCAAGCCCTTAAAGTTAGTGGAGGGCTTTTCCTCACACCCAGTATTTAAAATCGACTACGGTGAATCAATTTCGTTCGCCTTCGTCGTTCAAGTATCGTAGGTACGTCGAATGGCTGGAACAATTTAAATGCTAACATTCTTCCTCTCTCCTATAAAATATAGACTTTCCTGTGTCCGACAGGGTCCATAATTGAACTTTTTACATACCATCTTTTAACACCTTTGTAACATTATGGAATGCAATAAAGGATAGAGTATTCCCGTCCGTTTATAATTTAGATATTTCCAGAGAAATAGGAATAACTAGAGCGTTGAACCATGAACGACTGCATCACTGCTTATCAGTAGGTGGGATTACGAAGCCAATGAAAAATTCTATCACCGGGGGGTCCAGAATCATATACTGGTTCGATGGTACTCGTTTGTGCATCGATGTCTGAGACACCCTGTATTAATAACAAGACCTTTTTTAATAAGCTCTTTAAGTATTTGTTCTAATTAAAAATTGGGGCCAGATCTTAGAATTGATCACTTCATGATGTTATCGGTCATTTTATTAGAATAACGATTCCAAAATTTAAACATATACAGTTTTTTGTGAAAAAATTAAGAAAAAGCCGACGAAAAATTCCGCCAATCGATGTCTGACAGATCATGACTTAGAGTAAAAAATAACCAAGAAATCCTTAATAATTATGAAATTATTATTAAGGATTTTTAGTTTGACTTAAATTAGTTTGACAAATAACGAAGAAACACAAATCCCAGATATGGTCGCTTAAAAATTACAGGTTTTTCATTATTATATTATATGAAAATTAAAAATGGAAGACCTTCTTCCTGTGTATTACGGTAAAGAATGACAACAAAAACATTATTTTCAATATAAATATTGTGTGGAAATAAGTCTAGAAAAATGTAACTTAGGGACTTTTTATACATAAACTAAAGAGTAAAAGCAAAGAAGGGAAAAAGCTTTTTAAGCTATCCACTTGTTAATGTGATACTCTCGTGTTTCAGACATCGTCGTGGCCAGATCTAATAAACTAGAATTTTACAATGAAGGAACTTTAGAATACACGGCGACACCTGCAGCTCATCGTATCAATTGGATCAGTTACGACCCAGTACACGATAGAATACTGTTTGCTGACCAACACGATATGGAAAACGCTGCTTCTAGTTTTGACATAGCAACAAAGAAAACGCAATCGCTGATTAAGAAAACAGAAAACCGATCCCTAACAAGATTTGCTTACGACCCTGCCACAGAATTTCTATTTGGGACTGATAGAAATAAGCTATATATGTTTTCAACCAAACCGGCGAATAACAACGAAGTTGACTTGAATAAAAATCTTGTGATCGATTTCGAATCGACAGTACTTCACGAGGTTGCTGTCGATAGTTGTCGCGGGTACGTAATTATACTGTAAAAGGAGTGTCACAATTAATTGCAAAATAGCTTTAAATTTTAATATACTTAACATGTTTCTAAAATTTATAAAAAAAATAATCATACATTTAAAAATTACAGATATATTTACTGGATAGCAGATAACGTCATAGGAATGGCTCGAATTGATGGTTCTGAGCGAAGATTTATCAGAGAAAAAGATGGTATGGTTAAACAAGGCTTAACCATTGATACAGATAAAATATACTGGATTGAATCTCAAGAGTATAACAATGGTGCATTTTCTATTGAAAGCGCAGATTTGAATGGGAATAACAAAAGAACAATATATAGTGGAACAGAATCAGGTTATTCAGCAAATACACTAACTGTATCAAAAAGTTTTATATCCTGGGGGAACAGCATCGAAAACTTCGTCTGGCAATTACCAAAGAAATCACTGAATGATACAGAAGTAACTCCTAGCAAAATTTTAATGACTATCACAACACCAACTTGTGGTGTTCAAGATATAGCCGCCAACTACAAAATCTCACATTGCCTCACTGCTTTATATGAAAATTTATTTTGCGTCAACGGCAAAAAAGTTAGTGGGGAATTTCATTGTGACTGTACACAGGGTTACACCGGTGAAAGATGCGATATTTCCATCTGTCACAACTATTGTTTACATGGAGATTGTAGTGTCACTGCTGACGGACAACCAAACTGCAGGTAAATCACATGTTCATCTTATAGGGTAATTTAGTTTACTTTGAACAGAGTGCTGAATGAAACTCAAGGTACTGGATGCAACTTATGGTGTCTCAGCTTACTCATACAATGATGGTGAAAGAGATCTAACTCTTCTTCTTTATCTTCTTCCTGCCCTTATCCCATATTACTTGGGGTCAGCGCAACATGTTTTTTCTTTTATTCTGTCCTGTCACCCGTCATGCTATCACTAACTCCCTTCTCCTTCATATCAGTACTCACACAATCCTTCCATCTTCTCTTTAGTCTCCCTCTTCCTCTCTATACCTCTACATGTAAATTCATAACTGCTGTAGTAAGATGCGTTTCATCCCTCCTCTTCACATGACCATACCAAGACAAACATTTCCTTTCAATTTTCAAACTATCAAACAGAATTAACACAAGGTGGTTCTTTCAGATGCAAGCCCGGTTACACAGGTGATAGATGCGACATTTTACTCTGTCAGAACTACTGTTTCCAAGGAGAATGTAGCATCATTGATGAGAAACCTAATTGCAGGTAAAATAATGGTATTACTTTTACCTGGGTGTACTCCTTTTTTTTGGTTTCGGTGGGGAATCGTCAGAATAACTTCTGCCGCTCCTAGGCAGAGGGATGTGGGTGCGATGACAGACTTTTATTGACTAAACCCCACCCTGTTTCTTCTTAGCCTTCGTTCCAGGGTCCCGGGTTTTTCTTTCGGAAGCACACCCATGGCATTTCATAAGTATTTAGACATAAATGTTGCATAGTTTTACATTATTTCGACTTACAAGTTGTAGGTCGCGGGTTCAAACCCAACCTAGTGCATAACTTTGTGTAATTTATTTCATCACCACTGCTCGCAAAACGGTGAAAGAAAACATCGTGAGGAAACCGGCATGACCTAGAACCTTCGAAGACATGTGTGTAATTTACCACACTGGGCCCGGGTGGTGGATTACGGCCCATTCTCTCTCCTATAGAGGAGGCCTGAATCCTAACAGTGGGAACATTACAAGGCCGATAATGCTAATGTTTGTTTTTTCAGATGTAATGCCGGTTACTCTGGAGAGAGGTGTGAAGTATACGCGTGCAGTAACTATTGTGCACACAATGGTGTCTGTTCTCTCAATGACAATAATGAGCCAGTATGTCAGTGTATGGTACCATATTCCGGTAAAAGATGCACAGGTAACAATCTTTTGAATCTGTTTATAATACGATACCCTTCAGCTTTTATAGTGACAGCATAGTAATTTATATTAATTACTATAAATACAGGGTTATTTGTAAAACAACAACTATTGTTCAAAACAAACCTATAAGATTTCGTTATTCTATCAAACACATTTGAACTCTGTATTTTCCTGTATCTACTCACGCCTCCCGGGCACTGTTTCGCACTGTGGTCAATTTTGGGATTACGTTTTTTAGGGTTACGTAGCCAAATGGCAAAAACGGAACCCTTATAGTTTCGCCATGTCTGTCCGTCCGTCCTTCCGTCCTCGCTTAATCTCTGTGACCGTTAGCACTAGAAAGCTGAAATTTGGTACCAATAGGTATATCAATCAAGCCGACAAAGTAGTAAAATAAAAATTGGAAAAAAAATATTTATTAGTGTAGGCCCCCCTACATGTATAGTGGAAAGTGATTTTTTTTTATTTGAACCCTAACATGTGATATATTGTTGGATAGGTATTCAAAAATGAATAAGGGTTTACTGACATTTTAATTTTTTGATAATATCAATAATTTCGGAAATAATCGCTCCAAAAGTAAAAAAACAATGTGTAACCCCCTCTAACTTTTGAACCATAAGTTTAGAAAATATGAAAAAATCTAGAAAGTAGAGCTTTATAAAGACTTTCTAGAAAAATTATTTTGAACTTGATGGGACAAACAGTTTTTGAAAAATAGGGGACACTTGTTGTGACGGACGGGAAACTACGGAACCCTACACTGAGCGTGGCCCGACACGCTCTTGGCCGGTTTTTTTTAATTTTCACTACACTAATAATATGATCAGTAATAGATAGCGATAGAGTAAGAGATTTTTTTGTACTAATTAAGAAATGACAGCGTTGGAAGTCCTCCCACAAGGTAGACCGACGACCTGGCGAGGATCGCGGGAATCTGATGGATGCGAGACGCACAGGACCGCTCGTTGTGGCGACGCTGTTGGGAGGCCGTCCAGCAGTGGACGTCTTTCGACTGAAATGATGATGATGAAGAAAATTAAGTGGTGGTGTAAAATCAATTATGAACGAAGATATTCTTTAACATTACAGTTTCGCCTAAAGGATATCACTGGCTTCCTCTGAATGAGGGTCAATTGCCTCCAAATGCTATAATTGGCGGGTATACGCGGGCAAACGAAGGTATTTACGTAGCCAGAGCCTACAATGATGGTTCGCTCTGTCCCGGGTTGAATGTGAAGGCAATTAGTTCGGCTTACGTCCCTTGGGGGGGTGGTGTACATAGAAAAGACCACTTCCAGGTAAAAGTATTACTTTTTAAATTGGTATTTTTTATTGTAAGTTAAATTTAAAAAAAAAAACTCATATGCCTACTAACTAGCCAATAAAGTAATGGCTTGACTTATAATTTCTCAGTATAATTTAAATATTATATAATTTTGACGAAAACCTATAACCAATGTGTGTTGTCAGTGATAACACATGGACAGTGGAAGGCTTATCAGATGGCTTAAAGTCACCCAAAGGGCAAGGGCCACAGCTATTCTTGGAGTTTCTTTGCGTGATCAAAAAATAACCGAAGAATCACCAAATTGATTTGGCACATTGCTCGCAGAACAGAGGAGCTCGTGGCTCTGGCTAGATAATAACAGCCGCACAGGTCGATCTTCAAGTTTAAGCAACGCTTGCCAAGGCTGATCTGTGGTTGGGTGACCATTGGCCGACCCCAATGTAGTAGGGAAAAGGCTAGGCAGATGATGATGATTGCTCGCAGAACAGATGGTCGATAGGGCCAAAAGGTTCTGGAGTGTAGACCGCGTATCGGAAGACGCAGCGTATGAAAGCCATCCACAAAGTGGACCGATGACCTGATGTGAGGGTTGCGGGAATCCGATGGATGCGAGACGCACAGGATCGTTCTTTGTGGCGACACTTGGGGGAGGCGTATGTCCACCAGTGGACGTTTTTCGACTAAAATGACGATGTTGGAGATGATGGATTCAAGAGTTTTACTGGATTTATTTCTGGAGGAGCTCGTGGCTAGATAATAACAGCCGCACGGGTCGATCTTCAAGGTTTAGCAACGCTTGCCAAGGTTGGTCTGTGGATGGGTGACCATCTTAACATACCGACTTTCCTCTGTGCCTCGAAAAGCACGTTAAGCTGTTGGTCCCGGCTGTTATTTGTAGATCTTTGACAGTCGTTACGGATAGTCAGAAGCCAGTCAATCTGACCTCCAGTTTTGCTATGAAGTACCGTGTTAGCCCAGTTAAGGAGTTGTGGAGGTTTGTAGGCATCCGCTCCTCGTTAAATACTGGTATTCAGCTAAATCCGGCTTGACTGGAAGCCGACCCCAATATAGTTGCGAAAAGGCTAGGTAGATGATGATGATGATGACTGGATTTATTGTTCACCTTAATGTATTTTTTAATCTATTTTCAGATTTTGTGTGGTTTAAATGCGAAATGGGTTAAAGTGGATTCAAACGTTACTATACCTAAAAATGCCTTCGTCGGTGGACTTACAGGTGGACCTAGGGAACCAGAAGGCGAACTTTTGTATGTCTGTAAAGCTGAGGTAGAAGCTGGCGCAGTTGTATGTGGGAAAGCCTATGCTCGCACACATTTTTGTTATTTGCCGTACGGAGATAGGGAGATTAAAAAAACTTCGTATGAAATATTAGTCGTACCGGACGATGAAATATAATAAGCGTTACTTTAATACCTATAGCCAGATTTATGTCAAAAATGAACAAGTCAAATATCTTTGAAGTTTAATATCGATGTCCTACCCAAAATCGGTATTCACGTTTTACGCTGCCCGCCCACGACAGAGTTTTTGTAGGTCCGATAATCGTCACAAATTATAATTCTATACTTAGTATAATTCTGTCCGACTTTTTGTAGGTCGTGTGCGTTACACTATTGCTATCAGTGTGTTCTATTTTTCACCTACAAAAAATCGTTCACCGATTGTCGGTCGTAGGCGGGCAGCGTTATCAGGATTCGATAGAACGCATATTCAATTGGTTTGAAACTAAACGATCTATCAACAGCGTATGTCTAGTTACATTTTTATGTATACAAGGATAAATGATTGGCGTAATATAACGACTTTAAAATCGGTGTCGTTCAAGCTCGATTGATGGATGTGAATACGATAATAGTCTAAACGACTAAGTCGCTACGATATCGTTACGATTTCGATTACGTAAATCAGGCTACTGGTACGAGTATATTGTTTGTTTTTTTACTAGCGATAGAGATTAGTGTTGATAGGCGAATAAAACTATAATTAAAATAGTAAGATAAGATTGTTTATTTTGCAAATATGGGTACATGTCATGGTGATACAAAGTACAAAGAGAACAGCCATATTTTGCCAATACTAAGGCATGCAAAAGTATAGAGTTTACCCTCACACAATAAGTATAAACATTCTTTTTTAAATTAATTACAAAAAAACTATTTAATTACAATTCAATTCATATCAATTTTATTCACATTCAAGTACATATATCATACGAATGCCGAAAAAAAATCTATGACATGTACTTATGTAGTAAATCATTTATTTTTTAATAGATATTATTAAAATGTGACCAATGCCCGAACCATGACGTTTAAAATAAGTAACATTCTTATTCAAGAGTGGGAAAGAGATGGCGCTAGACAACCTGTATAACTCTGTCTCTTACCCACACCGGAATAAGAATAAAAGTATCAACTCAGTCACATTAACTTGACGCTTGGCGTCGATGAAAGTCCAAAAACAATATAACAACAGCAGAGAACTAGCCAAATTATCGACGCTCGTATCGATAACAAAGATGCTGACCATACCTGACACTTGCCGGGCGAGCTAAGGGAATGCAGGGGGAAGCGGGGGGATGTGAGCATTTCAGAGATGCGTCAAGTTAATGTGACCGGATTGGTTCGGACCCAAGGCTGCGTCTATTAAGTTAGAGAATACACGAAAGTTTCTGTTAGTCCTAAGACTTTTTTTTTTCAATAAATTTAATAATCAATATTATGTTATGTTATTTCATCTTTTTCCCGTCTCCCAAAACCAAATTGTAACTTTAAGTTTAAATCATAGAGAACAGAGGCCCTTAACATTATTCAATTGACAGCCTAAACTGAACTGTTAAAGGAATAGAGCTATTTATATTTTAATAGTTCATATACCTACACACATTACAATAAAAGAACACTGTATATATTTTCTTTAACCCTTTTCTTGACGATGTGCACTGTAGGATACAGTCAACTTTGAAAAATCATACTAAGAAAAATATTCTTACTTTAAACGAAATGTTCCTACTGTTTAAGAAAGGAACTGTTTCAGAACCCATTTACGTCATATCATGTCAATTTGACGCAACCGTGTTTCAATTATAATCCAAATGCTGAACCCACTCAAAGTGGACCCCCCGACAAAGTTAAAATAATTAATATTTTATATTGTTTTTACATTATAATCTAATAACTGTACATGTCACGGTAAAGTACATTAGTATATACGTGTCAAATGAATGAATTTTGATGCGAAATTGTATATTTGGTTTAGTAAATTAGAGCCAAACTGTTATATATCTCACAGGATACACTGCCATGTTTACTGATTTTTTTATGGTTTGGTGTTATGTATCGTGTAGTGCACACTGCCATGTTTATAGTGTTCTGATTGTTATTATTTTGTATTGATTACTTTTATGGTGGCGTAGTGGTGATGGTGTTAAAATAAAACAAAAGGTTCAGGATTCGATTCCCGGTCGAGACAAAATAGATTTTTTAAAATGACATGGCAAAATCTGTGCATATTTTTATTGTCTAGTGTTTGAAATCTGGTTTTTGGTTTCTGGTCTTTTTATGGAACGTTTGCTTGTTTTGATTTTCGTTTCGCATGGTGGTTTATTAAGCTTGTTTATCTTAGGGCGAAGTACAGCCTTCCATTATAAGGGGCAGAAAGCTTTGTGCCAAAATTGAGCGTAAAGAAAACGATTCATCGACGGAGTCTGAAAATGAAACCTGGCAATTTTCAATTCGACATAGGGTAGACAACAAAGGTAACGGAGGCCATCAAGGTGATGACCTTGATGGCCTCCATCACCATCGTCGATGAAAAATCTCAACCTGCTATCCAACGATGAAGTAATAGACGTCCAATAAGCGGTCACTGCATCACCATTGCTAGCGTCTCCACTCATTCTACCAGTCGCGCAAAATTTGACACAATTGGTATCGGTACGACAGTAAATATGTCAGTGCCGCAAGCAGCTTTGTAGATGTCGACCCTATATCAACGATCCAAAGAAAAACAAGGAGAAAAAGATGAGGTTAACGATGCCTTATCCTGAAATTATAAAACATTACAACGCCCATATAGGCGGTGTTGATAGAGCTGATGTTCTAATTGCTCTCTATAGAACTGAACTGAGGGGACAACGCTGGTACCTACCATTGTTGATATCACAGTTGTTAAACATATCTAATACAAATAGTTGGATTTTATAACGGAGAAACATCGGTAATGGTTCAAATTCAGATACAATATTGCCAAAAACTTATTATTACTCCTCAGAACCACCACCAAACATACGGATAATAATGTAGAGGGTCCTCATTAAAACCAATAAAAGCACCTGTTGCTAATTACAATAATTAAATAATTTGCAGTGACCAGCTTAGCAGAAGGAAGGTACAAACTATGTACCAAAAATCAAACTACTGTGTCATGTACTATGTACTAAGTAGTCAGATTATGCTAAATACTTGGCAGAAATAGTTTTTATACTTTTCACAACCAGTCATTTCTTGTTAAGCAAGAATATATGATCTAACCAATTAAAAATCATTATTTCATATACCATTTGTACTACTACCTGTTTTTGGCAGTGTGTCTTGTGGGATACATTCACCTGAGATAGTCATTCCTTACAAACATGGCAATGTATCTCACAGGATACGGAAGATATTTCAGGAAACAAAAGGCTTTGTTTTTTTTTTGTTTATTTTTCTCTGCGTTTTATGTTCATATAAAAAAAGATTATTTGAAAAAAAAACCAGTTATTCAATTTTTTTTTCTTTGCCAAGTTAAGGGTTAAAAAAAATCTATGAAAAGAAAGTACATATAAGTCAATCAGTAACAACAATTATTTAAGTCCAAATTATGAAAGTTATTGTACTTATTTATTCTAAAATACCTAAATTGTAGGTAATTGTATTTATGTAGACGTAGACCGTATTTCACAAATTTCACATTTCGCCATGCAATACCAAACTAACGTTTGAATCCCCAACCGGTCCTATGAGACCGCGCTGTTATTGTTTTACTATTGTGTCTCGTTTTGCGGGTATCTGAGTAACTACGCAAAGCTTGTGCTATGGGTACTAGACAACTGATACATACTTTCATATTTCTAAATACATAAATAACATTATTAACGTTTGAATCCCCAACCGGTCCTATGAATGAGACCGCGCTGTTATTGTTTTACTATTGTGTCTCGTTTCGCGGGTATCTGAGTAACTACAGATAAATTACACCCAGTCACAGAGCAAATGATCGTGCTCATCACACAAACATTTGTTTTGGGTGGGAATTGAACCCACTTGACTAACAGACCAGTCCTATTATGACGCATCCCGATTATTTGGCCCAATAAAGTTTTTTTTTTTCAATAAATATAATAATATATCTATACTAATATTATAAAGAGGAAAGATTTGTACCTATTTTTGTATGTTTGTAATGAATAGGCTCAAAAAGTACTGGGCCGATTTAAAAAATTCTTTCGCCAATAGAATGCTACATTCTTCCAATTTGACATAGGCTACATTTCATTTTGAAAAAAATTAGGGATCCTTAGTAAAATTTGAACAATGTAACCGAAGGTGTAGAAAAATGAGTCTTAAGTCACTAAAAAAGTGTTTTATACCCAAATTTCCAAAAATAAATAATTGTCTACCCCGTGTGAAGCCGGGACAGGCGGCTAGTTTATAATATATTTATTAAACATAAATATAACATGAAAAATAAAAACACTTAACTAATTAAAATTACATATACAGGCTAGGCAGATGATGATACACTAATTCGTATTTTAACCTAAAATATGGCGTAAAAATATTCTTCCATATCGTTGTCGACGGGAAATGTGCCGAAAAGACTGGCGGCATTGCCACGTTGTATGGCAATGCTTAATCTATCTAAAGTCATTATTCGTACATTTTCTCACCTAGAAATGGTATCTCGCTCATTATCTGCCTAGCCTTTTCCCAACTATATTGGGGTCGGCTTCCAGTCAAGCCGGATTTAGCTGAATACCAGTATTTTACGAGGAGCGGCTGCCTACCAGACCTCCACAACCCATTAACTGGGGTAACACGGTACTTCATGGCAAGACTGGAGTCAGATTTACTGGCTTCTGACTATCCGTAACGACTGCCAAAGATCTACAAATGACAGCCGGGACCAACGGCTTAACGTGCTTTCCGAGGCACGGAGGAAACTCATTATGTTAAGATGGTCACCCATCCACAGACCAACCTAGGCAAGCGTTGCTTAACCTTGAAGATCGATCTGTGCGGCTGTTATTATCTAGCCACGAGCTCCTAAAAAATGGTATCTCGCTGCTAAATATAAATAAAAGGCCTATTACACCACTCGTTTTTACGAACGGTCTTAGTCTACGTCGCGTAATGTAATAAGAGTAAGA
Organism: Mythimna separata; assembly: GCA_030763345.1. Taxonomy (NCBI): domain Eukaryota; kingdom Metazoa; phylum Arthropoda; class Insecta; order Lepidoptera; family Noctuidae; genus Mythimna; species Mythimna separata. Next base: position 105,050 of record JAKKIA010000045.1, read on the forward strand.
CGGTCTTACTCGTACGTAGACTCAACGACAGTCTACGTAGACCGGTCGTAAAAACGAGTAGTGTATGTATAGGCCTTTAACTACTTCCTTCAAGAAGTTAATCCCAAAATATTACGGACTACAACGACGTTACTGTTGTTGTTGTTTGTTGTCATTAGTCCTTTATTCATGAACTAATAATTTCACAATTTAAATTGTCACTTACGGGATGCCAGCTTGCAACAGCGTCGAAATATCGGGAACTCAAAATAATAAAAAATCACGGAAGATATCCCGTAAGTGACAATTTAAATTGTGAAAGAAACCGTGATAGCCTAAAACAGTGTTTAACTAATATTTGTATCACACACACAATAAATTACAAAGCTACAGTTCAAAAATAAAATAAAAAGGTTAAATATGTCAAGACTTTAAAAATAATAAATTTTAAATTTCATGAATAAATTAAACATGGTCGAGCTTTAAAATTTAAAATATATTACGATAAAAACATTATTTACTCATAAAACTAGCAAAGAATGTCAAAATGAATAAAAAATAACAATTAGGTAAGTATAAAATTTATAGTCAGATCAATAAATGAATGAATAAAATCCTATAAAATCCAATAAAAAACAACAGACATTAGAGTTCTTATAAAGCATATACCTAACACTTATTCAATAGGTATTGTTTTAGTTTTAATTTGAAACTACTACTATGGACTTCACTTTTTATGTCTAAAGGCAACCTGTTCAATAATTATACGGACTGGTATCGTGGACAATGTTTCATAATTCATAAGTTATGATTAGTAAAAATTTTATTCTTTAAGGGGGATGTTTCAGGTCAGCCCGCGAAATTCAAATTTTCTTACGTTTTTTGCATTTTGCAAGCCAGTGGTAGATTGTATGAAGTTAAAAATACTTAAGCGACTGTAAAACGTAACTAGTTATATAATTATAACCATAATAATCATCAATACAAATCTCCAAGCTTACCTAAGTGTTGGAACGATTTTTTCGAGGTCAAAAACGTTCCTGCAACTAAGTGAGCTTGGAGGCTTGTATTGATAATTTTTATGGTTATAATTATGTAACTAGTTATGTTTTACAGTCGCTTAAGTATTTTTAACTTCATACAACCTACCAATGGCTTGCAAAATGTAAAAAACGTAAGAAAATTTGAATTTCGCGGGATGACCTGAAACATTCACCTTAAGTCTACGTGTCCTTTCCCTAATCTGCCGTTCTTCTGACTCATAGTTTTGAAAATTGTTGTTGTTGTTGTGTGTTCATCTTAATGAACACATTTCAGCTGCATCTAGGTTGTTCCTCAGCAGTGACATTACAATTTCCTTCCAAACGATAGTTCTGACAGATAGCAACTGTGAGAACTATTGTTTGCAATGAAACGATAACTCACACAGGCTTCGCGTTTATCCGGAACCAGGATCTGTAAAGCTTCGTAGCTCTTTATTCCTTTATTGTGTGGTTAGCTGCTAACTACACAATAAAAGAACATTGAACACAAACAAGTTGACTAGCCGTGGCTGGAAACATCGACTCCTGGTAGAGTTGCAGTTGAAATCAGCCGTACTTCAGACTTTCCACACAAGCTTTTTATTTATTAAAGGGCCTGTTTCACAATGTCCGAGTAGCCACTAATTCCTGAATAAATTCAAAAATGAAACAGAATTTGTAAGAAATTATCTGCCTTATCTTTGTAAGATATTGGAAACTTAATCATAGGTCCTATATATCAATTAGCTTTAGATCATACAAATACAATTACATTTAAATCAATGAGTAATTATGAATAATATTAGTTGATTAAATTTGAATTAAAAAGTAAATATACAAAGAACACGGTATGAATAAATAATTAAACATTTTTATGTGATGTTTAATAAATAATATATCTACAAACATGCAAGACACAAAAATTAAAAAAATATTTAAAATTAAATTCACAAAAATTAAATTTATATTCTTCTAAAAAGAACATAATTATGTAGATTTATAATAATGTTTGGGGAAGAATGAACGATGGTTCTGTCAGAATGCATGAAATTTTGTGAGATGGATGTATGAAATAAATAAATAAAATAAATAATAAATGAATGACTGAAACTCCAAGTCGACAAGTCTCAAGCGATTGTTTTTTTTAATTTTTTTTTGTTTTATATTATATTGTCTTTTTTCTGCTTATTTCTCTATTTAAATAGTATAATGTTTTCAGCGGTTTTGCTTAAATTAAATAAATAAATCCAGCTAAATCAAACTTGATGGATTCTTCAGTAATTTACTAAATTCTGCTCGATAGCAGTTCAGCCAATAGATGAAAAGATTTTGTTACGGACGATTAATTTGTATTAGTTTGTGCGTATGTAACATACCGAATTTCCTTCGTGCCTAGGAAAGCACTTTAAGCCGTAGGTCCTGGTTGTCATTTGTAGATCTTTGGCAGTCGTTACCGATAGTCAGAAGCCAGTAAATCTGACTACAGTCTTGCCATGAAGTACCGTGTTACCCCAGTTAATGGGTTGTGGAGGTCTGGTAGGTAGCTGCTCCTCGTAAAATACTGATATTCAGCTAAATCAGGCTTGACTGGAAGCCGACCCCAATATAATTATGTAGTTGGAAAAAGGCTAGGCAGTTGATAAGTTTGTGCGTATGTGTGTGTGAGCTGTGAAAAAGACGAATGAAAAAATATAACACATTACGGAGATGAGAACGTTATTTGGATGACCTGAGTGGTGTGATGAGAATAGTTTACGTGTAGACGGATGGAGAGGAAGAGGGAGGCCAAAGAAAATATAGATGGATTGTTTGAAAACTGATATGAAATAAAAGGGAGTTAGTGATAGCGTGACGAGTGACAAGACAGAATGGAAGAAAAAACGTCGGCGGAATACGTTTTTTTCTTCCATTCTGTCCTGTCACCTACCCTACGTAATATGGGATAAGGGCAGGAAGAAGAAGAAGATTATTATTAACAACATACCCTCCAACAGCTGTCCACGGCGATATCATTGCTGACGTGATCGAAGGAAAGTAACATTTTTCCCTCAACTGTTTTCTTAGATCTTCTAACAAAGCAGCTGACGGAAATATGTCACTGAAAACAAGTATAAAATATTATACTAGATACGTTCTGAAAGAGCTTGAGAGGATCGTAGACCTACGATCTCTATTATTTTTTTTGAAGTGTGAAATTATCAATATGACTTCTCCCGCTCTGAGTGGACCGGGAGGGCGTGTCAGACTTTTACTGACTAAAACTCACTCGTGTTCCTTCTTTGCCTTTCTCTACCGGGGTTCTGATCAACCCTAGCTGATTGGCCTGATGTGTTCAAGATTGCGTTATTTCGTTTAAATAAATCGTTTTTCTTTCTTATTTTTAGTTGATACTTCAAAGCTTCGTGTAGTTAGTTCGTTATAATCGGAAAACTGCAGCCCGTAGTTGAACCGATAGACATAGCCCACAGAATGTCTTCTGTGAGGCACACGGAAGACATTCCGTAGGCTATAACTAGTATTCCGTTGTACTAAAATGTTGATCCTTTGTGTCCGCCCACGACGATTTCTGAAAATACAGAAGTATTTTATAAGGTTGTTTTTTAATTCATGAATCCCCGACCGGTCTCATAGGACCGCGCTGTTATAAAATTGTCTAACGCCCGTTTCCAATAAGCTATCTACCTTCGGTTTTGGCATACTGGAGACAGTAAAACAAAAGATACAGTACAAAAATTTGACATGTTTCTGTTGTTTCATTTGTTTTTCTATCTCCGATATATGATAGATAGGTTATTGAAAACGGGCGTTACTATTGTGTCTCGTTTCACGGGTATTGATAGGTTAAACCTTATCTCATGAGATACAGTCTGATGACAGACGGACAGACAGATGGATAGACAGCGGAGTCAGTATAAGGCTAATTTTTTTTCGTTGGGTACGGGACCCTAAAAACGTACTTACTGAAAAAAGGTTTTATGCAATTTAGCATCAGGACGTCTATTCTCTTTTTCCGAAATATGAAGTTTCGACTGAAAGGAGATTGCCACGGGGCAGGTCCCTTTTGTGCTGTTGTGTACCTGTTTGGAATACCTTAATAATATTATTTACTTTTTTGTCTGCAAATTATTTTTTATATAATTTTTCATAAACTAATGGAATTAAAGTAAAAGAGACGTAATTCCATGCTCATGGTGATGTTTAGTCTGTCAATTTGTAATTATAACCTAGATTTTCAAAACAGAAAAATAATTATATCTCCTGAACCAGGGTGGCACATTGAAAAAAGGTTTCCAATTATGAAAATGCTATGTTTTTACTATTAGGTAAAATAAAAATCTTCAGGGCACAAGCATTTTCCACTGGGACCCAACTTCCCTTACAAAACGGGCATTCTCCTTTCACGGCCACGATCACGGTACCTTTCGTTTTCGAAATTAAGATATTTCTCTAAACCTACTCTAATTCGTAATGTTCCGAAAATAAAATATGATCTTGACAGAGAGATTATTCGGAATTTTCGACGAAACACTCGAAATTTCAGTCGAAACTTCGTATTTGGGAGAAAGAGAGTAAGTACTAACGGCCGAAACCAATAACCTATCGATCTCCAGTTTTGGCATACTGAGACTGAAGGTTGTAAAACAAATGATACAATACAAAAATTATCATGTTTTCTGTTGTTTCATTTGTTTTTCAATCTCCGACATGTGATGGATATGCTCTAAGGATAGATAGGTTATTGGTTTCGGCTGTTAGACGTCCTGGCTTCCTTTTATGACGTAATCGAGCACTAAGAGTGGAAAAATTCAGCTCTTTAGGATCCAGCGGAGATCGCTCGCTACTTCGAGTTGAGATGAAAATAAAATACGTTCGCGGTATATTGCTATCTTTGTTTGGCAAAAACAAATGCGAAATTGCATATGTGTGTGTACGTGTGAGTTGGACAATCTTCACAGCATAATATAGAACAGTTTTGAACTTGACAAAATAATTCCATCAAAAACACAGCTTGTAAAAAAACTCAAGTCGCGCAACACTACTCTTCTACCGTAAAAATATGTGAGATCCATGTTATTCCAAGTCAAAATATCTTGTATGTTTTAAATAAATGAATTTAGCTTTGTAATCGCATGAAAACACAATGTATCTCAAAAGTAATTAAGTAAATCGTTTAGTGCGATTACCAAGTCAAATCTTAAAAATGTAACTTTGTAATCCTATACATTTATATGGGATTACTAAGTTATATATGCAGTTGGTGTATCTAGAAAACTAGGTCGAAATTGCAAAATATTTTAGTTTTCCCTTGGTTTGTACACTAAACACTAATTGTAATCAAAATTTGAAACTTCTGTCTCTATTGCTGCTAAAAGTGCCTTAGACTTTTTATGTTCGTTCAGTCAGTGAGTGACAAAATTTAGAAAATTTAATGAAATTTGAAATATGTAGTCTTTTTATGAAGCCTGCTTGATCTAGTTTCGTCCACAACGGATTTATAAGAGGTTGAAAATGGCTCGAAATGTTTCGAGATAAGGATGGCACTTTTTTGCGCGACTTGGTGGGTGTGACACTACCGTGCCCTCAGATTACCTATGCTCCATTGAAGTAATAGGGTCGTCACTTTTAATGTTATCCTAAAAATAAATTTAATGCAAAAAAAGACAGTGTTCTGTAGTGATCAATCTATCGAATTGAAATCATATTTTTATTTTACGTGGGCCTACATGGACACTTATGAAACGTCAGAATCTAGTGCGTAGTTCCAATTCGTCGTTTCCTATGGAGAAGAACCGGCAAGAAACTTCATGGTTACTCTTTTCAAAAAAATATTGGGTTTACAATATTTCCATACTAGCTGTGTCCGCGACTTCGTTGCGTGTATGAAAAAACTTATCAATAAGTTTTTAGTGTAGTATCTACACTTATACAGGAAAAGTTTTAACCACTGCGTAAATTTTTTTTGGTGGCTCAGTGTAAGTAATAAAACACAGATCGATCTTCAAAGTTAAGCAACGCTTGCCAAGGTTGGTCTTTGGATGGGTTACCATCTTAACATAACGAGTTTCCTCCGTGCCTCGGAAAGCATAGGCTGACTACCAGACCTCCACAACCCAATAACTGGGGTAACAGGGTACTTCATGGCAAGACTGGAGTCAGATTTACTGGCTTCTGACTATCCGTAACGACTGTTAATGACAGCCGGGACCTACGGCTTAGCGTGCTTTCCGAGGCACGGAGGAAACTTGTTATGTTAAGATGGTCACCCATCCACAGACCAACCTATTGGCAAGGGTTGCTTAACCTTGAAGTCGACTTGTGTTCTATTACTTACACTGAGCCACCAAAAAAAATTTACGCAGTGGTTAAAAACTTTTCTTGTATGTATATCAATAAATAAGTAAAATCCCTAAAAACTAATATCTATACGAATTACTAATCTTACCTAAGAGTACTAAAAATACCCTGCACACTATCAAATATACTACCTATACTTGAAATTAAAATCTACACGGTCTGCGCCCTATAAAAGTAAACCTAAGTACCTAACTAATTTTTTTTTATATTTATATTTATATATTTATATTTATTTATATTTATTATTAGTCTTACATACACCTATCATTACAGAATAGTCCATTGCGATAGTGTAGTCAAAAAATATAAATTATAATTACAAGTCAAAAAAAAAAAAATCAAAATCATAAAAAAATCAAAATTAAAAAAATGGGTTCGGTATCGGTCTCGTAACACCCCCTCTGCCATATTTTTTTTGATATTTTCAATATACAGAATTTTTACTTCTACAAATGTATTATAAGTATATATTACAATATTATATTAACAGACAGATTATTAAGATTGTACCCAAAAGTATAATAAAAATATTTTTTATCAAAAAACTGTCGAAATACTAGTAATCAAAATCGTAGTCTACGGTGTTCCCACATTCACACCATAAGAGAAAATGTAAATATAAGAAAAAAAATCAAACCTATCAACATGAGATGTTAACAAAAATAAATCACGACTTAATGAATTTAAGGTGATTAAGATCTAAATAATATAAGAAACAAACGCTCGCAAACCGCTTGTACAATATGACCAATACGCTAGTGTGAAAGCCTGTAGGAGGGGAAACGATTTTCTTAGTGGCGTAACTACAAATTTTCAGTTTTCAGACTTTTCCCATATTCCCTTTTTTACCCTATAAATTTTGATTACCTAGAGAGTATCAAACGTACGTTTTTTGCGATATAAACGGCTGTATCTTTTTTTTTCGATAACTTATATATTTGATTTGTGCACAGCTTCAAGGGATCGCGGGCCTATTCTCGAACTCGATAACTCCACGCGTTTCCGATATAAAGGGTCTTGACAAACAGACCGACGGACAACAAAGTGATCCTATAAAGGTTTCGTTTTTCCCCTTTGCGGTACGGAATCCTTAAAACGAAACGATAATTGTTGAAAAGTTTTATAGGAAATGAAATTCGATCAAATATGAACCTATGATAGATAAGTAGGTAACCCTGTAGGAGCGACACACACGCAAGGACCTTGTGTACCCTGGAATGATTACGAAGTAATATCACACAATCTGAAGTGTACTTAAAATTCATTGCCATTAAGTTCATATTTTAAATTGACAAGCAAAAATGGAAAAAATGTACCCAGCAAGACGGAGCATACAAAGAGGTAGCGTGTCCCTTTCTTACTCGTCTATGGACACTGTGGTAGAAAGAGACAACATACCCTTTTGTGGGTACGTTTTTGAGGTTGACGTAATCAATCCAGATAGTATAAACAATTCTTGGACACACTGACTGGAGATGTCATCACCCACACACTGACATTTGCTTGCTGCGATAGCAATAAAAACTATTGAAAATTTGGGAGAAATTTGGATGTATTCCGTAATACCAAAAATGATGAATGAAAAATTAATGATTTTCCTATTTCTTTTCAATTCTTTATATTTTGATAATAATATCTGTGTTCCTGCGGGGAGATATCTTGAAATATTGATGTTTATAATATAGAAAAAACTATATAAAAACATGACATTTTCGCTGTGAAAATGTGCAAAATTAAATTCGCTTAAATTTCGTTTGGGGTAAGTTTTTCAACAAAAAGACGACGTAGGAACCTAGATAATTATTGTCTGAATCCGAATAACATCATATTATGGTGTAAATATGCTTAAACTGCAAATGATTTTGGTATTACGTTTGTATGGAAAATCGACACTTCGCGCCAGCCTTAAGGGAATGAAACGGGAGTCCAAACTTATTTTCTAGCGAACGAAACTGCTGGCAGAAACTAGTATCTACGTTAAGGGTTTTTTTTTCAGGCTGGGAATCATCAGAATGACTTCTCCCGCTCTTGAGCGGAGCGGGAGGGTGCGTCAGAGTTTTACTGACTAAACCCCACCCCGTTACTTCTTTGCCTTCGTTCCAGGGTCACACCTACGTTAAGGGTGAATCCCCTATTTGATAATAGTACATTATGATGGCTCGGGTCTTAAGAGAACCAAGAACGATAATGACTAATTACTCACGTGTATCATACGACGTTTTTCGATACACTTGTGAAGAAAATAAATTAAAAATCAACTTTATTTAGTAGGTATATGAAAAGTTTATAAAGTAACAGTTTGTAAATGTGTAGTCAGTAAAGTTATAATTAACTATTTTGACTGTATAGTGGTAGTTTTCTACTTGAAGGCGTACAGCACAAATTATTTTCCTCATAAATAGTTGTTGTAGACATTTTTGTAAAATCTGTATTTTATTTTTAAATACGGCGGCAAAAAAATTGACTTTTCTTAAACACGCGCATGCGCGAAAAATGGCGGCCATAGACTAGCTACTCTAGCTCTTGGTTTAGAAAAAATAAGAATGAGGTTGCATATAAACAGAAAATACAAATTTGATGAAAGATTTAATTAAATAAATATGTAAAATTTTAAACAGTTTATTTAAACACGAAATTGCATGAAATACATAAGTAAGTAAAACACAAATTCATGCTATTGAACGCAATAACAAACTTTAGTCTTTTTTGTCCTAAAACTCTTTTTGACAAAAAAGAGGTTAAACAAAAAGGTTTTAACTACATTACCGCACATGTGCATAATAGTAATCAAAATGTCACAGGTTGGTAACGAGCCCCTTTATATACCTAAGTACAGTGCAATAACGGCCACTTTATGAGCAAGTGTGTCGAAAATAAATATTAATAACTAGCTGTCCCCTGCGGTTTCACCCGCATTTTTCGTTACTGCTCCGCTTCCGTGGGTCGTAGCGTGATGGTATAGCCTATAGCATTCCTCGATAAATGGGCTATCTAACACTGAAAGAATTTTTCAAATCGAACCAGTAGTTCCAGAGATTACCCCTACATACAAACCTACAAACTTACAAATTTTACCTCTTTATAATATTAGTACAGATAAAATGTGGCAGGGCAATCAACTGAATATCCGAATATCCTTAATCTCAAGATTCACCGTTAACATTATAATTTAATACAAATGTTCATAATTTAACCATGGCTTTTTTACTCACCCCAAAAGAAAGATGCCAATTCCACAAACCTACAGCTAAAACAACACACGAATTCTAAACTTCTAATATGGCGTCAATTCCTACTGAAATACTAGAACAAAATGTGTCTATATTGCGAACATGAATTTATACACCGCTTCAAAAACATCCGGCCACACTGATAACCTCGGTGGTGATAAGAGTTATTAATAAATAAAATATATTTCAAAAAACATAATTCTGTGTAATTTGCCACATAACACGATGATAACATAATTATTATATCCTGTTTTTAAATTATGATAGCGAAGGAGGCCGCACGTGTAAGGGAAAATTTAATTGAATCAAAACTGTGAGACCTCTATACTCCGTCGGTTCAGGTAGTTAACTAAAGGTAAACAATCTTGGCATGTCTTTTTATCTAAAAGTTGTCTATAAATTGTATGTAAAAATCTTTGCAAATAGGTATTTACCTAAATCGATGTTAGCTAATAAACTAAATTTAAATAATCTTTGTGTATATTATATACGACCTCTTTAATGTAAAAAGACATACCAAGACTGTTTACCTTTAATTAACTACCTAAACAAACGGAGTATAGTATAGGTACGACACGGTTTTCTCCGGACGGAATTCTCCATCCGTAAGCACGGCGCGCAGTGTTGTATGGATCAGTAGCGGAGCTTGTTGACACAAACGTATATCATCATCTACCAAGCCTTTATCCCAACTACATTGGGGTCGGCTTCCAGTCAAGCCGGATTTAGCTGAATACCAGTATTTTACGAGGAGCGGCTGCCTACCAGACCTCCACAACCCAATAACCGGGGTAACATGGTACTTCATGACAAGACTGGAGTCAGATTTACTGGCTTCTGTCTATCCGTAACGACTGCCAAAGATCTTCAAAAGACAGCCGGGACCTACGGCTTAACGTGCTTTCCGAGGCACGAAGGAAACTCGGTATATTTTTTTTTTTTTTTTTTTTTATTTTGTTTTATTGGCCAACCAACAATTGTTTACACTGATAACACTTAAAGTAAGTACATAATATCTAGGGTTAGTGTAACAATTAATTACAGGTTAGCACCGCATGCCCCATAAACAAATAAGATGTGCCACAAGTACACACACTAATAAAGCTTAATATTTGAGTACTTAACTAAAATTGGATACAAAACCATAATGTAGGGTGCAATCCTAACATAAATATGATGTCAATGCAATGCAAATGTACTTAACAGTAAATGTAAGAACTGCAGAACTGTCACTGAGTGCCTAACGGGAAGAATCTAAATAAAAATGCAAGTAGTCCGACTCAAACCACGTCTAATTGAACACTAAAGTAAAAATACTTTACATAATGCATGCAATCGTTGCTCTGTCTATGTCAATGCATCTTCGAATGTAGGTTGCGTTCAAAGTGCACTTACATGAGCCTACATTCGGCTTAATTTAACTTAATTTACAATTACATTATTTTTCCATGTACGTACACCGTACATATTGCCACTACAAACAAGAAAACATGTAACCTAATGTCAAAGTATATAAACAATAAAAAACCTTATGATAAAAGAATATAAATGTGTTAATGATAAAATGTAAAAACTATAAAATTAAATTATAAATTGATTACGGCTATATTATAAACAATGCAAATTAAAAGAAGAGTACACTAAATTGTCATTAATCACTATTTACATACTAAGTTAGCACACATCGTTGTGTTTCACCGTGTCAAATTTCACTTCACTTGAGGTAGGGTTGGCACACACTTTCACTGACACTTTTGAGTCCCGTTTGTCGATCTCGCTGTATTCGTCTTCGACGTTGTGATCTCCTTCTTCCTGCTTTCTTCTGCTTCTAGCTACTTGCGGACCCTCCCCCTGTCTTTGGGTTGCCATCTTTCGCCAAAGGTACACCGTTGTTACAAACAGTGCAATGCTAATCGCAACAGCCACATAGATAGCAATGTAGTGATGAACGTCATGAGAGGATAAAGTCTTCAGGTTGGTCTGTTCTTTAATTGACTGTAGTTGGGAGTCAATCTTCTTGAACGTCTCTTCGTGAGTTTCCAGGTGCAACGACGAGTTACGAATCGACGTGTTGATAATATTGTTAATTGGAGAAATCGTGGGCATAATTATCGCGTATGGTTCCTTGACTAAAATGTCACTTCTATGTTCCATATATGCATGTAGTGTAAATGAGTTGCCTTGTAAGTTGCATCCTTGTTTTAGTGTAATGAGACCTGAATGACGTAACGTCTCCGTTGTCATTTGAGTGCCGCACACTAATTGTACTTCGCACGTGTCACAACAATAATAAAACCAGGTGTTTTGTTTATGTAATTTAACCCATTTATCGGTGCATATTTTTATTTCCGTATGGCAATAAACGCTATGTTCTTCGTTGTCTCGAATCAGCTGTACATCGCAAATAGATTTATGTCGATCGCCGGTATGGTATGTGGGTTGATTTAATTTGCACATTAGAATTTGATCATGTAATTTTTGACATTCATGGATGTCATATTGTTCTAACGGTATGAATGAGTATTGATTGATGTTGAATGCTATTAGGGCAGAGTTAGGAATAACGTACAGTACCCGATTGATGTCAATGCGTTGAGGAATGCTAATCAGTCTGTTAAGCTCGTATAGGGCATCACTAAGAATCGGAACTTTTATTTCCATCAACAAATAGTTCTGTGTTATGCGTGCATGTATTCTAAACACTCTGTAGATGTCCCTGACGTCATTTCGAACTTCCGGTAGCGTAGAATCGCGAGGTAGTAGACGAGCTACTCTATCTAATTCGCTTTGCAGTTGAGACGGCGATAATAGGTGGACATCCATATGTCCCTGGTACATATTTGTCAAGGTGTTGATAAGAGATTGCTGGACGTCTTTTAAGCTTTGAGCCATTCTTTCTGCAGCTATGGCCGATGTAACTATGTAGAATGCATTTGACGTTTCAAGTTGGTCTCTAATCGTCCTGTTTTGCAGGGAAGTGAGGTGTTCGTTTACTAGCTGGAACTGCTTTACCATTGTTGCTTCATTGCGCTGCACAATATTATTTTTCGTTTCCAGAATACTGGTTTGGTTTTTAAGCAGTTGTAGCAGGTGGTTTTCGTTATGTTGTATGGTGTCGATGTCTTGCTCGTATTTTTCTGCAAAATGTTGGTCCAATACTCCAAACAGCGAATTTGCAACATAACCTACTCCGTCGATCAATCCTCTTTTGAACCTATGTTGAATTACTCGCTGAGACTTGAGTAGTTCGTTGTAATAGTTGAGTTCACTTGTGCTTTGTTCGAGTTGGTTGATTAAAACATGAAATTGCATTAACCACTGTTCGCAACGAGCTTGCTTTATGTGAGATACGAATCCTTGTAGAGCGTCCACGTTGCGCCAATAATTTGTCATGTTATAGTAAAAGACCAATTTCCATTCATCTCTAATTTCCTGTAAGTCTGCAATCTTGTCAAAGTAAATCGTTTGATTTTTCGTTAGTTGGGTAAGTTTCATATCTTGCTGGACAGTGGGTGTTATTAGCGTCACAACCAGCATCAATGTGTAACATACCAGGCTGCTCCAGGGAAGCTTTTTGGATCGGTTTCGTTTGTTTTTCGGCTGTATGTCAGTGTTAGTTTGATTTTGTTCCTCAGCTTCAACTAATGGTACCAATCTTGTAATAGGTCGTTTTGTTATGCCTTTTGCAGTTTGTAGTGTCACAACTCTAGTGTGGCCATCCTTTCCAGGGTGTAGCTCCGCTACTCGACCTAGTGCCCATTTTCCTGCAGGTATTTTTTCATCCTTAATGCATACTATGTCATTTATTTGTGGGTCCGTATTTTGTCGTTTCCATTTCAGTCTTGCTTGTAGTTGTTGCAGATATTCTTGCGACCATTTCTTCCAGAAGTCCTTACCAAGTTTTTGCACAGTTTGCCATCTCTTGCTTGGATGGTAGGTGTTGTCAATGTCTGGTTCTGGGATTGTCGTAAGTGATGTGCCAGTTAAGAAATGTCCTGGAGTTAGGCAGTTAATTTCTTCGGTATTCTCTGTAACGGTGCATAATGGTCGAGAGTTTAAACAAGCTTCAATCTGACATAGTAGAGTGGTAAATTCTTCATAAGTTAAACGTTGATCTCCAATGACCCGTTTGAGATGATACTTCATGCTTTTCACAGCGGCTTCCCACAGTCCGCCAGCGCTTGGCCAGATAGGAGCATTGAAGTGCCACGTGACTCCCATCTCGGATATTTTTCCCAAAAAGAAGTTGTCGATGTTCTCTACTATGCTTTTGTATTGCTGCAAAAGGATCCGATTTGCGCCTACGAAGTTCGTGCCGTTGTCGCTGTACATATCCCGTGGCGTTCCTCGACGTGCGCAGAAGCGCTTGAATGCCGCAAGGAAGGCCGTACTAGACAATTCCGATACCAGTTCCAGATGGATCGCTTTTGTGGCTAGACAAACAAATACCGCAACGTACGCCAGTAGTGTTCTGACGCCTCGGCCTTTACTTGCCTTGATCTCAACGTGGCCAGTAAAATCGACACCTGTATGTGTGAACGGGCGAGATATTGTCACTCTCGCCTCGGGTAGGTCAGCCATAATCTGGTTGGTTTGTTTTGCATTAAATCGGCGACATGTTACGCATTTGTGCAGGACCTTTTTGACGGCGCGATGTCCTCCGACGATCCAAACTCTTTGCCGTAAGTGTGTCAGAGTTAGTTTAGGACCTCCGTGTAATGTTCTACTGTGTGCTTGCCAAATCAATAGTTCTGTCAGTTTGTGGTCGTGTGGTAGTAGGATTGGATGCTTAGCGTCTTCATTTAAGTTTGAGTGCTGTAACCTTCCTCCCACTCGCAGAATGTCATCTTTGTCCAGAAATGGATTCAAACTCAGTAGGTTACTTTTGGTGTACAACCCTTTATTTTCTTTCAGTCTCGTGATCTCGTCCTTAAAGGCATGCAGTTGAGTCTGTTTCATTATAAGTTTTTCCGCACTTTGTAGTTCTGTAGTTGTCAAATAGGTGGTGTGATTAGTGTCCTTGGTCGAACAGCTGTTTATGAAGCGTTTTATCCAGGCAATGACCCTTGTAATGCGAGTCATATCGCTATGTCGGTCTAATAATTCAACTACAATAGCAGAGGGTTCATATTTCACAACACACGTCTGCATTTGTTTTTGTTTTGATTCACATGTCGTCGGTGTAATTGCAACTTTGTCATACGTTTGTTCAAAGCTGTAGCCTTTTAACCAGCCGGGTCCTTGCCACCATAGAGGATGTTGCAATAGTTGGGAACAACTGATGCCGCGTGATGCACAGTCTGCAGCGTTCTCCTCGGATTTGACATAACTCCAGTGTTGTTTTGGAATTACGTCATGCACTTGTTGTACTCTGTTGCTGACGAACGACTTCCATTTTGTGACGTCACCGTGTAGCCAACCTAGTACAATCATAGAGTCCGTCCAAGCATATGTATGCCTGTGCAAGGTATCCCATTTAAAGGCCTTGAGAACCTTTTTCATCAGCCTTGATAGTAGTACCGCTCCGCATAGTTCGAGCCGTGGGAGTGACACTTTTTTGCTGACGGGTGATAACCTTGACTTTGCAACGATAAGTGTGGTCACGGGCTCGTTTTTATTATTTGTTGTCAGCAAGTATATAGCACATGCGTAGGCTTTTTCTGATGCGTCGCAAAATCCATGGATTTGGAAAGGTTTTGTTGTATCTCCCAGCCATCTTGGTAGTTGGTATTGGGCTATGTGATGCAAGTCGCCAGTAAACTGCTTCCATTCTTCTTGCACGCTGTCAGGTAATGTTTCATCCCAATCGCATCCTGATAACCAAACGCTTTGAAACAAAAGTTTTGCCTTTACTGTCAAAGGTGTCAGCCAGCCAAGTGGGTCGAAGATTTTCGATATCTCCGAAAGCAGTTTCCTTTTTGTCAGTTGGTTTTTATTGTCAAATTGTATTTTATTTGTAAATGAAAACGTGTCAGTTGTAGGATTCCACTGGACCCCCAAAGTTTTTGTGATTCCATCGTTTGTAAAGTGCATTGTCGTTTGATTACGATCTGATGACGATAATCTTTCAATCAAGGTTGGGTCATTGCTTGACCACTTCCGTAGTGTCAGGCCAGCTCCTCCTAACATGTTGATCAGTTGATCTTGAATTTCTTGTGCTTCTTCGATGGAATCGCTGCCACTTAGTACGTCGTCAACGTACATCTCGCTTGCGATGACGTTAGCTGCTAGCGGGTATTTTTCTGCATCATCATTTGCTAGTTGTATCAGCGTTCGAAGAGCTAGAAAAGGTGCTGACTTGGTACCGTACGTCACTGTGCATAGCTGGTACTCTTTTAAAGGCTCTTGATTGCCTTCCCTCCACACGATCTTCTGCAAATGTTGATCTTCTTCCTGTACTAAGATCATACGGTACATCTTCTCACAGTCTGCAGTGAAGACGTACTTGTATAGTCATCCAAGTAGCAATGTCAGTAAGTCCTGATGAAGCTTGGGACCGCATTCCATCAAGTCGTTCAGGCTGTAACCTGTGTCAGTTTTCTGCGAGGCGTTAAAGACTACCCTGAGTTTGGTTGTAACTGAATCCTGTTTAAGGACTCCATGGTGTGGTAGGTAACATGCCGTGTTTAGGTCAGCTTTGCTCTCCTTCATGTGTCCCAGATTCAAATATTCTTGCATGAATTTGGTGTAGCTATCCGATAGTTTGTTATCCCTGCCTAACTGCTTTTCTAGGTGCATGAACTGTGCTACAGCGCGCGATTTGGATTTACCCAGCAATTGCTGAAAGTTAGGCTTCATGGGTAAACGAACTTCATATCTACCGTTGCATAATCGTTTTGTTGTTTTCGAATAGAACTCCTCACAGTATCGTTCCTCTGACGTCATGAAGTTGCATGCATCTCCGCTGATGTCTTCTACTTCCCAATATTTTGCTAAGTCGGCAGTTTCATTGACTACGACGTTACAGTTGAATGTTATTGTGACATTCCCTGATAATATCCACCCTAACCTTGTTTGCTGTGCCATGGGTTCGTTGACCTCCCCTTTGACTAAGCCGTTCATGAGTATTTCTGAAAATACATGTGCATCCAGAAGTATATCTATGGGTCTTGAGATATTGTATTCTGGGTCGGCTAGTGTGATGTCTGTCACATGGCTCCAAGGTTTCTTCGCAAATGTAACGTTAGGCAGATTGTTCACCACCCGTGCCATGATTACGGCTTCCGTTGTAAAGCGGAAGTCATTGTGCAGGGACTTGCACGATAAATGGATCTTCCCTTTGCTCCTATTGGATACAGTACCGATGCCGCTTATGTTTGCGCTCAGTTGTTGACGCTGTATGCCCAATCTTTGAGCTGCATTCTCCGTGATCAGTGTGATTTGTGACCCTTGATCAACTAAAGCCCTTAGTGTCGTGTAATCACCTCCAGCTGTTTCTACTTGTAGCAGTGCTGTTGGTAATAATATTTCATCATCATTGTTTGATGCGAAGTTATTTTGTAGGTTTTTGTTTGACCTAGTTGAAGCCGATGACGACGGTTTAGGCGCTGTCTGCGTTGCTGAGGGCGTTTGCGCTGACTTCGTAAAATCGTTGTGCAACAGCGTGTTATGTTGTTCGTTGCAGTCTCTGCATCTTTTCTGTGACGCACAGTAACCTTTGGTATGCACGTACAGACAATTTTTGCATATTTTATTGTTTTCAATAAATGCAATTTTTTCCGGACTTAGCATCTCAGTGAATTTAGAGCACTGGAATAACGCGTGATTATTATTGCACAATGGACAGCTAATCTTGCTAACTTGCCCAGCGTTTGATGCATGGAAATTACGAGAACCGTTTGATGAGCTTTTGTTAGTCTGGAAAGTTGATTTGTAATTTTTGTTGTACGGGTATGGTGTGTTGGGTTGAGGTTTTGACGCAGGTTTACTACCGTTTTCCGTCTTTTTCCTATGCAGCGGTTCTAGAGCCATAAACTTATTTTCGACGAAATCCATGAAATGATTGAATGTTGGTATCTCGCGCGGATCCGACCTGGACTGCATGTATTCCGAGTATGTTTCCGAGTCTAACTTTTCGCATAAAACGTAGACTAGAACCGGATCCCAAGAGCTAGTATCTACGCCCAAATTGTGTATCGCGTTTATGGTTTCGTTGCTAGTGTCATATAACCGCTTGAGGTCGAATGCAGATTGCTTTTGCAAATTAGGTTGACGCATAAATACTTGGAAATTTCTGGTGAACAACAAGAATTTATTATTGTATCTATGGTTAAGAATTTCCCAACACGTGTCATAATTTTCGGGTGCAATGTGTAAATGTTGTACGAGCTTTTCCGCTTCCCCGCGAAGTCTGCCCTTTAGATGCTGCATTTTTTGAGTCTTTGCAATAGCTGTATTATTATGAATCGCTTCTACGTATAAATCCATAAATGTAGGCCATAAAGCATAGTTACCGTTAAAAGTGGGAATGTCAATTTTTGGCAATGTTTGTTGTTGATGTACAGAGGCGTTTAATTTTGTGTTCAATGCCCGTTTTATTTTTATAAAAGCATCCTCATAACGGCTGAAATCGTCATAATAATCATGAGATTTCCCCTCTAATATGCCGTCAATTTGTAGGTGTAATTTGTCAATTGCAGTCCACCGAAATTCTACCGCCTTGAGCATATCCTCAATTTCCCATTTTTCCTTAACCTCATCTAAGCTTCGATTTACTAACCTAGTGAATGCACGAAAGTTAGCTTGTTGCAACTGCTGTAACTCGAGTAGCTTGTCCTCTGATCCTAAGAATGTCTCGAACAGGGTCTTGTCAAACTCAATATTTGACTTACTATGGCCGGCGTTACTGGGTCCAGCAAGAGTCTTCATCTCGAACGCTGCAATTTCCTGACGCGTTCCGTGGTACCAGCTCTTCATGACCTCATAAATATTGCTGGTGAAGTACTGATGATCTTTCTCTTCTACTGCGCTCAGCTCCCGGTTCTTCTCTTCACACTCCTTCCATAGTAAATCTAACCGCTCCAGCCTAGTACGAATGTAATCGGCGGTCTTCCTGCTCGCTGAGTCCTTCTTGAAATTAGAATGGATCCTTTTCATCTCCTCAAGGATCTCAGCTTGACGCACGATTAACCCCTCCATTGTAAAGCCGTAAGATAAAAATTGAACGATCTTACTTGAAAATCAGGAACTCTCCCTGTATGCTTTCGACGCTCTGGAACCCGGATCGCTGCTACCTCCCCGAATGCTCCTGCACGGCTACACGCGTGGTACGGTACGACACAGATCCCGCGCGACGAACGACCGATGAATCGGACTGTATGATACTTGCAAAGGTTACGAAGGACCAAAAAAATTATGTAGGGTGCAATCCTAACATAAATATGATGTCAATGCAATGCAAATGTACTTAACAGTAAATGTAAGAACTGCAGAACTGTCACTGAGTGCCTAACGGGAAGAATCTAAATAAAAATGCAAGTAGTCCGACTCAAACCACGTCTAATTGAACACTAAAGTAAAAATACTTTACATAATGCATGCAATCGTTGCTCTGTCTATGTCAATGCATCTTCGAATGTAGGTTGCGTTCAAAGTGCACTTACATGAGCCTACATTCGGCTTAATTTAACTTAATTTACAATTACATTATTTTTCCATGTACGTACACCGTACACATAATTTAAAATCAAATTAAAATTAAAATTAAATACACAATTACAATCAAAAATTAAAATCGAAATTAAAATCACAATTAATATCAAAATCTAAAACAACAATCAAAAATCAAAATCGAAATTATAAGTCAAATAAATACAAATTAAATAAAATCTAAATCAAATCAAATGTCAAATTATAATCGCAATCAATAAAAGAAAATCAAAATTGTAGTTAAAATTAAAACAAACAAATCACAAACAAAAACTAAAAAATCAAAAACATAAACAAATTTTAGATAAAAATGTACTTAAAAAACAATCAAATTCAATCAAAATTACAATTAAAATTAAATTACATTATATTAAAAATTGAAATCAAATCAAATTAAATAATTGATGAAGTTGTTCTATGAAACTTGGCATATGAGTCAAAATGCACGTCAATAAGATCGCTAGAGCTATTTAATAATTTGCAAAGACGAGGAACGACAGAGTTCGCACCAAGTACAGTTCTGCGGAGTGGAGGGTGTAAGGGAGTTATAGGAGCACGAGGGATTCTAGCAGGAGCACGAAACTGAAACTTTGAAAGTAGTAGAGGACAATCAATTTTGCCTCGGAGTAGCTTATAAACGAAAGAAGAGTCAATGATTGTTCTACGTTTCTCAAGTGAGACCATCTTAAAATAAGATAGTCGAGATTCATAGGATCGTTTCCTTTTAGCATTTCCGTTAGCATAGGCTAGATGCCAGAGGAATCTCTTTTGTATTCGCTCCAGTCTAAGAATGTGCGTAGAGTAGTGAGGTCTCCAAATCGTACTGCAATATTCTAAGATACTACGAACGATGCAGTTGTACAACAAGATCTTTGTCCGATTACGCTTAAAACCAGCAACATTCCTTATGACAAAACCTAGCATTCTAGAAGCCTTTTTGATGACGCCCTCTACATGAGGTACAAATGTCAAGGCGCTGTCGAAAACAACTCCCAAGTCCCTAGTTTGGTCTACCACTTGGATAACGTCAGGGCCCACGCGATATACACTAGCTGTTGCTTTTTTTTTTCGGGTGTATTTCACGTGGAAGCACTTTTTTACGTTTAAGCTCATTTCATTATCATTACACCATTTGACCAACGAGTCTACGTCCCTCTGAAGTAATATACAATCGTTTTCAGATTCAATTATCCGTGAGAATTTAAGATCATCTGCATACATAAAACATTCTGAGAATTTCAGGCAATACGGTATGTCATTAACGAAGATAATAAATAGAATCGGTCCAACATGTGAGCCCTGGGGGACCCCTGATGTTGATTTGTAGGTTCCCGATTGAAAACCATTAACTGAGACAAAAAAAGAACGATTTTCGAGATAAGACTTAAGCCAGTCGTAAAGTGTACCGGTGATTCCATACGCAGATAACTTCGACAGAAGTATATGGTGAGGCACACGGTCAAAGGCTTTGCTAAAATCTGTGTAAATCACGTCAATCTGCTTGCCGCAGTCAATGGCATCCGATAGCATTTCTGTGAAAGTCGCCAGATTAGTGCAAGTAGACCTAGACCCTACGAAACCATGCTGAGAAAAGGACAAGTACAATTTGAAGTGTGTCTGAATGTATGGACAAACTAAGGATTCGAAAACCTTAGCAAAGGTTGATAAGATAGAAATAGGTCTATAATTCTTAATGTTCTCCTTTTGATCACTCTTATAAATTGGAATAACTTTTGCCTTCTTCCATAAATCAGGGAAAACACCTGAGCTAAGCGACTTGTTAAATATTAGTATTAAAGGGGATACCAAAGCGGGAGCACATTTATAAATAAATATAGGCGGAATACCATCAGGGCCAGCGCCTTTATGAATATCCAATAATTTGAGCCTGTTTAATAGGTTATCGCGATCAATCACAGGTGTTGTTAGTGGTAGACTGTTATTTTTCATATTATGAAGAAAATCGGACTCGGGTTCACTATGTGTAACTGTCGCACTACTAAAAGCGGAGGAAAAGTTTGACGCGAACATTTCACAAATTTCCGGACCATCTGATGTTAATACAGTCCCATTAGTCATTGTGGCTGGATAAGAGCTAGAGCCACCTTTTTTATCTTTAATGTATCCCCAGAAGCGTTTCGGATTTTTGGGTATTTCATTTTCAATGTCTCTAATATACTCATTATAACTATCAGTAGCTAATTTAGAACAACGTTTACTTAATAATTTGACCTCAATTTCATCTCTAGGATTCATATATACTTTGAAGCGTGATCTAATTTTTTCCTTTTCCTTTAAAGCTCTTATTAAACTTTTGTTAAACCAAGGCGGATATTTTTTATATTTAATAGTAGGTTTAGAGGGTTCATACATATGTATAATATGAAGGAGCCTATCATAAAACGTACGAAGCATTTCGTTAACATCAGCCATTTTTTCAAATAGCAGTTCCCAGTTTATATTGTTTAGGCTCTCGCAAATTTTCGTGTAATCAAGTTTATTGTAATTGGTTTTTATAGTCTGAGGATTGTACGGAAGTCGAGTTTCTTCACTCGCTGTAAACTGGATTTCGATTGGGGGGTGATGAACGTCAATATTGCTGAGAGAATTCAGGGCCTAATTAACTCTACCGGCAGGCACATTCGTTAATACAAGGTCTAATATCCGGCCAGACATATTCAGGATGCCATTAAGCTGTGACAATTTATGCATGTGAGTAAAGTCAGTTAGTACATTAGCAATGCCAGGAGGCGTATAATTGTTATCTGTTTCATATACCAAATTCCATTGTATATTACCTAAATTAAAGTCACCGACAATACAGGCACACAAGTTTGTCTGTTCAAGAACGACGTTACAATGGTCCAAGAATTCGTCCAAACTACTACGTAACACAGGGGGTGGTAAATAAACTGCGCACAGAGCTATTCGACGAATAGATTTTAAACACGGTACCTCTAAAGTTATCCAGAGATCCTCACATTGACTTTCCCACTGAACCATACGTTTTGAGTTTATTTTTTTTAACACTGCGATCAATACGCCACCACCGTCCCTTTTCCTACCATCTCTATCTCTTCTATATACTATATATCGATCGTCAAAAAGCTCCGTGCTGAGAACACTATTATTCAGCCATGTTTCTGTTAAAATCACAATATCATAGTTCTCTAAAGCTAATTGACGACAAAAATTATGAGTCTTTGTGCGTAGACCTCTTGTGTTTTGGTAATAAATATTAATATTATGAGCTGCGAATTTTAACTATAACTAATGCCAAATCTGCGACTACAATAAATGTCAATGAAAGTCAAAAAAAAATTTATTATTTTAACTTATTTAAAGTGTCCATGTTTCTAACCATGATATGATCCGAGTCTTCCACTTTACGCATAAAAATCTTACCACCTCGAATCCACACAAATTTATAACCAAGTTCTTTGGCTTTAATCCTCGCGGCAGCGTGCAGGGCCCTGTATGTCGGGGACAGATGTTCAGTCACGAAGATCGGTGTTTTTGGCCCTGAATAGCCGAGATGCACGCTGTTCAGTTTATTATCCTTATTATTTTTATTAAAATTAACAACAGCCGCTAAGAAATGATCACGAAGTCGAGGGGAAGCCAGCTGTACAACTATTGAACGTGGTCTAGTATTTTTAGGATTTATTTTGGCAACCCTAGCACAATGCAAAATATCTCGGTTTTCGACAACACACGCAGTCACTCTAGAAATTTCTGACACAATATCAAAGAGATTTTCGTGTTTCTTCTCAGGTACGCATTGAATTTCAATGTTATTAGATCGAGTTTGTTGCTCCAGCTGATCTACACGAACATTTAGCGACTTCATATTATTGTTAATTTCAAGGTTCTCCTTCCGCAGTTCCATAATAGTCTCCTGAGATGAAGCATGCTCCTTTAGTAGGTCCTCATACTGACTGTTCATGAATTGCAACGAGTCATCCATGGCAGAAATTTTCGCATTGATGGACTGCAGCTCTCTATGTAGTACTGTATTGATGGTTTCATTTAGTTTAGACAACATCATCGACAATTCAGTCTTCATAACTTCATGGATAATTTCACGAACATCGTCTCGCGATATTAAATTTTCAGTACTCGTCTGAGGTGGGGACCCAAGAGCTTGCCTTTTGTTTCCTCTGATGGTCGAAACATTACGCAGAGGAGCTTTATCGTGCTTATTTGTCGGGGATGTGTCATCATCAGCCATGTTTAAAGGTTAATAATAAGTGAAAAAGCGCAAAATGAATTCCAAAATATGCTTATTATGACATAAAATTAAGCAGTTGCTTCAAAAAAAAGAAGCGCATCAACAAAAAAGGCAAGCATCAATAGAGTAAAAACGCAAAAAGAAAAGCTGGTCTTCGGATTCGAACTTGCGTTCTCTTAAATGAGGTGTAGCACTTAACCTCTGTTAGCTATCTCGGCACACAGTATGGAGGCGAAATAAGCGATCACTATTTCGCACCTGAGTATTGATGGGCGGGGCAATTATAGCAAAATGTGGATTTGTAACCATATATGGTTGCGCACCGAGCCGTTTCGTATGTTCTGACTCACCGCCGACCGACGAATAGGAGCAGCACGCGTAGTGTGACTCACTGTTGTTCGGTGCTTTGTTTCCCTCTTCAAGTTTTAAACTGCTTATTTCTTCGAGATTAATGAAGAACACGTGAATATTATTTCACCAGAACGTGTAGTAACCATTGCACTATTCCATTGGCGTAAAACTGTACTGATAAAGCTAATAAATATACAGAAAATATTTATTCTGAGCGGAGCGACTCGCAACACTTCTTACTGCTAGCGCGCGACGACGCGTATTATCTACGACGCGTAGTATATATTAGGATGGTCACCCATCCACACACCAATCTTGGCAAGCGTTGCTTAACCTTGAAGATCAACCCGTTCGGCTGTTATTATCTAGCCACGAGCTCCTCTCAACACAAACGTACACGGTACCTACGTTTTATTACCGCAACAAAATTGTAATAAAACATACCGTGTAAAGGAGGCCATAGACTGCGATACAACACTGATGAAACACGGTGGCGAGCCGTACCGAAACGCCGCCGCTTGTATCAACAAGCTCTCTCAGTGATCCATACAGCACGCCGCGCGTGCCGTGCCTACGGTCAGCGAATCAACCGTGGCTACGTACGGCGTAAAAACGTGCTGGTACTGATGGCAAACGGCGGCGGCGCCGCTGTTTCTGTCAACAAGCTCTCTCAGTGATCCATGCAGCACTGCGCGCTTTTCCTACGGACGGCCAATTAACCGCGGCTACGTACGGTGTAAAAAGTGCCGTGTACAGATGCTATAGACTGCTATACTCGTACAACACTGTTGGCACACGGCGGCGGCGCCGTGCCGTAGCACCGCCGTTTGTATCAACAAGCTCTCTCAGTGATTCATACAACACTGCGCGCCGTGCCTACGGACAGGGAATTAACCGTGGCTACGTATGGCGTAAAAACGTGCTGTGTACAAGAGGCCATTGACTGCGATACAACACTGATGACAAACGGCGGCGGCGCCGTACCGAAACGCCGCCGCTTGTATCAACAAGCTCTCTCAGTGATTCATACAACACTGCACGCCGTGCCTACGGACAGGGAATTAACCGTGGCTACGTATGGCGTAAAAACGTGCTGTGTACAAGAGGCCATTGACTGCGATACAACACTGATGACAAACGGCGGCGGCGCCGTACCGAAACGCCGCCGCTTGTATCAACAAGCTCTCTCAGTGATTCATACAACACTGCACGCCGTGCCTACGGACAGGGAATTAACCGTGGCTACGTACGGCGTAAAAACGTGCTGGTACTGATGGCAAACGGCGGCGGCGCCGCTGTTTCTGTCAACAAGCTCTCTCAGTGATACATGCAGCACTGCGCGCCGTGCCTACTGACGGCCAATTAACCGCGGCTACGTACGGCGTAAAAAGTGCCGTGTACGGATGCTATAGACTGCTATACTCGTACAACACTGATGGCACACGGTGGCGGCGCCGTGCCGTAGCACCGCCGTTTGTATCAACAAGCTCTCTCAGTGATTCATTAACATTGCGTGCCGTGCCTACGAACGGCGAATCAACCGTGGCTACGTACGGCTTAAAAACGTGCTGTGTACAATGTGCTGTGGCCATAGACTGCGATATACCACTGATGACAAACGGCGGTGGCGCCGTGCCGTAGCGGCGCTATTTCTGTCACAAAGCTCTCTTAGTGATCCATACAAAAACTACGCGTTGGGCCTAGGTACGGCGAATTAGTTAAGTAGAAGTCTACTACTTCTACTTACACAAGTCATATCGGTGATTTCCCCGACTTAAAAAAAATGTAACTGTAATAACTGATACATCCTGTTTTCAAATTACATTAATTCATGAATCCCCGACCGGTCTCATAGGACCGCGCTGTTATTGTCTTACTATTGTGTCTCGTTTCGCGGGTATTGATAGGTTAATAACAGGAGGTCGTCTCCATCTCAATCCATAATAAGAGCTAGTAGACCATATAACGCATAGTGTGTAAGTGTAGAAAATGATCTGGATTTGTTCTCCACCAGCGTCACTAAACTGAAGAACATTATGTGCACTCAGTTTTTCGATGTTCTGTGGTTTTTCGATATTCACTGAAATAGTCCTTGCTTTGTGTATAATATTGGCTCCGAGCGTCTTCATTTCTTTCTTTCTTTTTGTCTGTCTACCGTCTTTTATTCTACTCTAACGCCCATTTTCAATAAGCTATCTATCTAAAGTTGCTGCTACTAAAGATAAATAAATCTATCCTTTTGCCCTTACTTGCTTTCCTATAACCTACCGACGGTTAGCATTTCTTACCAAAATTGTGACATTGACAACTAGAATCTTACTGTCGGAGATAGCTATCTACACACATCAAAAGTGTCTAGGGATCAACATATATTTTTGCAATAACTTTTCTCCTGATTGATATTAATTAAAATTTTCTTTAAGGATTCATCAAATAAAGTGTTTTCGTTTGTCACAGTAACGATAAACCAAGTCACCTTTGCATTAATAAAGAAATTTGCCATTTTCCTAATAAAGGGATTTTTGACATTTGAACCACTAACATTAAAGTTCGAAAAAAAGACTGAAATAACAGTTTTCTTTAAAATTTTATTGGGTAACTTAAACAATTAATAATCCGTGTTTCTACCGCGAACACTAACAACACAAGAACATCGGTTTGGCATACTCAAAATGAGTTCATCCAAATCACGCTGTGGAATGGCCGCCCATGTTCGTTGCAACAACAAAAAAAGGTCTTCTTGCGACTGGATACCCTCCATATTCGGCAGAGCTCTTCTCTGTAGCATATCCCATGCATGCTCAATCGGGTTCAAGTCTGGCGACTGAGCAGGCCAGGGCAGGACATTGATGTTAGCTGCGGCGAGAGTCTGTCTTACAACTCTTGCGGTGTGCGGTCGTGCATTATCATGCATTAACTGAAATAAGGGACCGATTTGCACTTGTAGAGGAACGATGACGTCTGATACAATCGTCTCAGCATAAATTTGAGCGTTGAGGTTGCCTCTGATCCAAATCAACTCAGTTCTTCCGCCGATCCAAATACCCGCCCATACCATGATGGTTCCACCACTATAAGGATGGACTTCCTGGCAGGATTTTAATCGCTGTTGGCGTCCAGGGGTTCTCCAGTGTCGTATACGTCTTGTATCCGGTCTCATACCAAAACGAGACTCATCAGAAAAGCACACGAAACGCCATTGTTCTTCTGCCCAATTTCTGTGTTCAAGAGCCCATTGATATCGAATCCTACGATTGTGCATTGCTATAGGTGGTACCCGTAGCGGTCTTCGGGAATGAAGGTTCACTTCATGCAAGCCGTTTCTGACTGTTTGGTCGCTAATTAAGTTCCCTGAAGAGTGATGAAGCCTCACGGCTAACATCATGGCGGTTATTGTTGGAGCTCTTCGAGTTAAGATTTGAATGTATCGGTCTTGTCTCCGTGTGGTGCAGCGATACCGTCCTCCATGGCGCTCAGCCACGGTACCAGTGCTTCGGTAACGTGTCCAAAGTCGACTGATAACACTCTGACTTGTATTCAGAGCTAAATCCACAGTACGTTGCCGGGAACCAGCTTCTATCATTCCCACGGCTCTGAGCATTTCTTCCCTGCTTAAATGACGTCGCCGCTCCATAATAACGTTGGTTTTAATCAGTAGTAGGGAAACAGTAGCACTAATAATGTCTTCAATGCGTTGTATGTTTTTATAGGAAAAATATTGACAGCTGATTTTCATCTTTTACTCGAATTTGATTCACAGTTCCTGATTCAAATTATGAAATGCACCAAAAAGGATCCATATAAATTTATAAAATCATAAATTTATTACAAAGCCACATCTCAATCTCAAGAAATCCGCATAAAAATGCTTGATCCCTATATTCTGTTCAATAAACCCGGAGACTAAATTGACATAAGTAATGTCAAAATTTCTATAGGAATGACGCCAGTTCTTTGGTGTTGAAATGTCATTTTAGTCTCCGGAATTATTGAACAGAATATAGACACTTTTGATGTGTGTATTTATGAACTGCGGTAGGTTATTGAAAACGGGCGTTAAACTATCTGTGAAAACTTGTAATTGGCCTTCTGTCAATATTATTCAACTATCAGTATCCTAGCTGTAAGTTGTCCGAAGACAAAATAAAATAAATAAATCTGCGATGCAGATTACTGCATTAGCATTAGCTAGCGAAGGAGGAGGCTGCTCGCGTGAGGAACGGACGTCCGTCGGAGCATCATCATCATCTGCCTAGCCTTTTTCCCAACTATATTGGGGTCGGCTTCCAGTCAAGCCGGATTTAGCTGAATACCAGTATTTTACGAGGAGCGGCTGCCTACCTGACCTCCACAACCCATAAACTGGGGTAACACGGTACTTCATGGCAAGACTGGAATCAGATTTACTGGCTTCTGACTATCCGTAACGACTGCCAAAGATCTCCAAATGACAGCCGGGACCAACGGCTTAACGTGCTTTCCGAGGCACGGAGGAAACTCGTTATGTTAAGATGGTCACCCATCCACAGACCAACCTAGGCAAGCGTTGCTTAACCTTGAAGATCGACCTGTACGGCTGTTATTATTTAGCCACGAGCTCCTCATTACGTCCGTCGGCACAGCATACGGGGAGTCCCCGCAGGCGAGATAACAACCAATGAAAGTTACCAAGTCCATACATGTTCGGTATACCGTCTACGGTTCCCCGAATGTGGGCCCTGTGGCACGCATTCCAGAAATCCTTTTCACCCGGCATGCGGGCCCTATCGACTAATGGAAACGGTTCCCCGAATGCGGGCCCTGTGGCACGCATTCCAGAAATCCTTTGCACCCGGCATGCGGGCCCTATCGACTAATGAAAACGGTTCCCCGATAGCGGGCCCTGTGGCATGCGTTCCAGAAATCTCTCGCACCCGGCATGCGGGCCCTATCGACTAATGAAATTGCGCTAGATGGGTAGCTCACCGTTCGGCAGTCCGGTAATCG
Source organism: Mythimna separata (assembly GCA_030763345.1). Taxonomy (NCBI): domain Eukaryota; kingdom Metazoa; phylum Arthropoda; class Insecta; order Lepidoptera; family Noctuidae; genus Mythimna; species Mythimna separata. Next base: position 133,852 of record JAKKIA010000045.1, read on the forward strand.
ACCGAACCGAGCCCCAGTCATCGACAGCGCGTAATGTTCCACCCAGGCTTAAATGAGATGTCAGCAAACTGTAGGGGCACCAGGGTCGAACCCTTTAGGGCCATGAGTTAGCTTCTGAATGGAAAACCCGAGACCCTGGAATGAAGGCGAAGAAGGAACGGGATGGGGCTTAGAGCGGGAGAAGGCACCCTGATGATTGACCTACAAAAAAAAAACACAAAACAAATGAAAGTCAATTCTGTGGCTCATAAACATTTTTACTCCCTTTATCTTTCTCGTTATCAAAAGTCAGTAATCAATGTCGAAAACCAAACAAAAATTACAATGACGTATCTGTGACTTAGAGCATTTAGGAAAGGTTCATATCTGACGAAGCATGCGTCGCGTATTATTGGTCGCGTAACGCCAGAACAGATAGAAAAACACTTGACCGTTCACACTCAACCGATGATACGTTAGTGCGTCGAGCGTACAGCGTCTATTCCGTTTCCGTCAACGCATACTCTCTACTCATACGCTCGACGCATTTTCCGTCAGATGTGAACCGTCCCTTAACCTATTGGTATACGCAAATACTCTGCGTAGCGCCATCTATTATGCCATATTGGAATTAATAGGTATTCACAAATTTTATGAAGAGGAATTTTGAATTTTAGTTCCTTTAATGCCATAAAGGAACTAAAATTCACAGACAGCAGAAAAACATACAAATGTCGCTACAAACAACTAAGGTGAGGTGGGGTAAGACTAACATACTTTTCTGCCAGACAGTAATGATTGATTTTGCTAAGTTAATTGACTTACCTCTGAGACAATAAAATCACTGATACCTAAATACTATACGCTTTAATAAAATAATGGATATATTTCCGTTAATGCATCCAGAACGTAAATTCTGAATAAATTGTAAGGAAGTCAAAACTGCTAGTCTTGCCCCACCACATGGGGTAAGAATAACAGTAATGTATTTTAACTGAAAACGTGCACTTATTGGGGTTTGTAAAGAAGAAACGCAAATGATAAAAGCACTCGTATTTAATTTGAATTGTATAATAACGGAACAACGTTCATTTTTGCGGCAATTCGTATATTACATGATTTGGGGTAAGACAAACATACAATCAAAATCAGAGGAGCAAAACCTTTTAAGTGATATCTATAGCATAATGTGAATAAAGCGTTACTCATAAATTAAAAAGACAAACAGGAATAACTTGCTATTAAATTTATTTGACTACCGATTAAATAAAAATCTTAACAAAACACTCACCATATATATATTTTTTAAATGCTACTCTCTAATAGGAACATTTAGTGTACTTAGGGCCTGTTTCACCGCCTATGATTAAGTTTCGAGTATCTTACTTGACAGATAATTTCATACGAAATCTGTCACATTTTTTAATTTATTCAGTGAGTAGTGCGTACTCGGACATTGTGAAACAGGCCCTTACTGTCAACTTTAATTTGGTTTAAATCAAGATTAAAGTCTGGGTGAATATAATTATACATTTTTCAATTTCAGTGGCGAAACTTTTACTTCCGTGAAAATTTTCGCGAAAACCTGAGGAGAAGAAACTTTTTCCTCAGTTTTCGTGAAAATTAAGGACCTCCACGAAAGTTGCAGTAACGGTTTCGCAACCAAAATCGGAAAAAAATATATTCATCCATAGATATAGAATTTATGGCGAAACAACCTTTTATCGCCAAACACCACTTCTACTGGACGATTCACCAAATATTTGATAATGGGTGAACTGTCTTTTCGATTCGATTTTAATTTAATCGACCATGTGACTAAAGAAAAATATCATAAACGAAAATGTTGATTACAACTGACTAGGGGAAAGACTAACATAATGTTTGTCTTACCCCGGGCGAACTGATAGTCTTCCCCCACTTTGATATTTGTAAGTTATGTTTTAGTTTTGTAAAATATTAGAAGAAATCGTATGTATAATGTTAAAATGATACGATAACTTAAAAGACAATATTAATATGATACTATTTACTTTCAAGACTCCTCCATTTAACGTTTTTTTCACCAAAATTCTAAGGAATTCTTACTGCTCTGTCACGTGCAACAATTTATTTCACAACTGACATTTTCGTTTTTGTTATGTTATCGACACTAACGATCAGAAGTGCCATCTGTGTTTTAAGTTGAGAACTTTTTCATGCTAACTGTTTTATCGACATGGTAAATTCAAAAAGAAGACGGTACTTCTCGAGATATTTGAAAGTGATAGTCTTGCCCCGCTGATAGTCTTACCCCACCTTACCTTACATAACTTTAACAAAATCTTAGAAAGTATTTTATTTTACTTTATTGGGACATACAAAATAAAGTAGGTATCAAGGTAGTCTGGCTGTATACCTATTATTGTATACAAATGTGTCTGCAAACACAGGTGCACATGACACTGTTCCTTTAGGGACAGTTCACACCGAGACGCGACGCGACGATGCAGGAAGAGGTCAGTGATTGAACGCATCGCAAGTTCGCAACGTTGCGAGGCACATAGTAAAATCGTTGGCAACACGACGACGTCGTGAATGTTAAAACGATCCGCTACGGAGCGAGACGCCGCGCGGCGTCACTAGGCGCAGCGCTGCATGAAGCAACGTATTCTAAATTCTCACAATGAAATGTGTATCTTTTCGTGTAGTAGGTAAATAAAGTTCTATTTTGAGTTACTCTATTAAAATGTGCATGCAGCGTCACGTCGCGTCGCGTCTCGGTGTGAGCTGACCCTGTCACAGTCCGGTAGGACGATAATCTGACACGACCGGAGAGAGGTCAGGCGTAGGACCAATGGCTTTACGTGCTTCAAGATAACACCTTACTAAAAAACAAAATTAATTGTGTTTTGCAGGAAATAAACGATAAGATATTGAGTGAGGAAATTCGGAGTAATTCGTAAACAGGAATAAGTAACCTTTACGGTCCCAGTATCAGAGGAACTCTGCCCTAAGAGGAAATATTCATATGCCATTAACCAATATTTAAAATTCAATATTAATTAATATACTTCAAGCCGTCACCGAGACAGGTTGTCTGAACTGCTAAAAAAACCTTGTCTGAAAAAGCCTAGCCTTGTTTTCCTAAGGCATTAAGTCCGCCTTTAAGTACGTTAAGTTGTGCATAAAGTTTTTAAATACAATATATAAATAAATAAAAAGATGTATAACCCGCGTGTTCTGGTGTTAGTAGCATTGCTTCTGGGGTATGCAGATTCATTTTCTTGGGGTAAGTTTTTGAGCTGTGAATTTTGTTTATTTCATATTTTTGTGACTTTTAGTAGCTCGTGGCTTGATAATAACAGCCGCACAGGTCGATCTTCAAGGTTAAGCAACGCTTCCCGAGGTTGGTCTGTGGATGGGTGACCATCTTAACATAACGAGTTTCCTCCGTGCCTCGGAAAGCTCGTTAAGCCGTAGGTCCCGGCTGCCATTTGTAGATCTTTGGCAGTCGTTACGGATAGTCAGTAAATAAATCAGTAAATCTGACATCTGAATACCGTGTTACCCCAGTTAATTTGTTGTGGAGGTCTGGTAGGCAGCCGCTCCTCGTAAAATACTGGTATTCTGGTATTATATTATAGCTAAATCCGGCTTGACTGGAAGCCGACACCCTTATAGTTGGGAAAAGGCTAAGCAGATGATGATGATTTTTGTGACTTTTTTTTATTGAAATTAAGTATTAGGTATACTTAATTTCAATAAAAAATGTACTTTTTTGTGGTGTGTCGTGGCCTAGTGGTGAGCAGTGGTGGCCCAGTGGTACCTAACTGCTCCGACTTCGTCGTGGGTTCAAACCCAGTCAGGCGCATTACTTTGTGTAAATTATTTCATCACCGCTGCTCTCAAAGCCATGTGACATCCATCAATCCGCATTGGGCCCGCGTGATGGATTATGACCCATTCTCTCTCTTAGAGAGGAGGCCTGAACATTACAAGGCCGATCATCATCTGCCTAGCCTTTTCCCAACTATATTGGGGTCGGCTTCCAGTCAAGCCGGATTTAGCTGAATACCAGTATTTTACGAGGAGCGGCTGCCTACCAGACCTCCACAACCCATTAACTGGGGTAACACGATACTTCATGGCAAGACTGGAGTCAGATTTACTGGCTTCTGACTATCCGTAACGACTGCCAAAGATCTCCAAATGACAGCCGGGACCAACGGCTTAGCGTGCTTTCCGAGGCACGGAGGAAACTCGTTATGTTAAGATGGTCACCCATCCACAGACCAACCTAGGCAAGCGTTGCTTAACCTTGAAGATCGACCTGTGCGGCTGGTCTTATCTAAAAAAAACCTTTTTATATACGTAGGTACTTACCTGCCCTAATGTCTCTCCACCATCTTAGGTTCACTAGTAGAGAATGCCTAAAGCATTAAGGCCGTTTTTAGGGTTCCGTACCTCAAAAGGAAAAAACGGAACCTTTCTTGTCCGTCTGTCTGTCTGTCAAGACCCTTTATCTCGGGAACTCGTAAAGGTATTAAGTTGAAAAACCATACACTCAAGTCCGCGGTCCCTTGAGGCTGTGCAAAAATCAAACTTGAAAGTTGACGGGAAAAAAGATACTTACGCGCGTTTGTATATGTCGCAAAAACGTACATTCCGAAAATGTCAAAGGAATCAAAATTTATAGGATACTTCCCTTTGACCAGAAATCTTGAAATTTGGCATGATGCGAGGGAAAAGTCTGAAAACTGAAAATTTTTAGAAACGTCACAAGAAAAAATAAATGAAAAATCTTCAAGACTCGATTCGAGAATTGAACTGTTTTCATTGTAAGTTGGTACGGAAGCCTCAGTGCGCGAGTCCAGCTCGCACTTGCCCGGTTTTGTACCTTGCATGGAGATTAACGGCTGAAACCAATAACCTATCGATCTCCAGTTTTGGCATACTGGAGATTGTAAAACAAATGATACAATACAAAAATTATAATGTTTTCTGTTGTTTCATTTGTTTTTCATGTTTGATATGTGATAGATAGGTTATTGGTTTCGACTGTTAATCATCATCTGCCTAGCCTTTTCTCAACTATATTGGGGTCGGCTTCCAGTCAAGCCGGATTTAGCTGAATACCAGTATTTTATTTACCACATGGAGATTAAATAAACAACTTCATGAAGGTACAATAGTGTATAGGCGGACTTACGAATATACAACAAAGTATTCTCTACCACTCAACTTTTGGGTTAAAAGTTAAAAAGAGACAACACGGTGGTAGGTGTGCACAATAAATAAAAAAAACCGAGCAAGTGCGAGACGGATTCGCGCACTGAGGGTTCCGTATCTACCAACTTACTATGAAAAGAGTTGAATTCTCGAATAGTCTTGAAGATATCTAAAAAAAAATTTTTTTGTGAGATATTTGAAAAGCTTTATTTTCAGACTTTTCCCTATATTTGTGCTATAAGACAGAGTCGAAATGTACGTTTTTTGCGACATAAACGACCGTATTTTTATTGTTCGTAAACTAGGTACAACTTTGGTGTTAGCACAGCTTTAAGGGACCGCATACTTTATGGGAAACAATTTTTTTTTTAATCGTTATAAACTAGCGCTTGACTGCGATCCCACTTACTTTCAACCCGCTCTTTAGGCAACTTCAGACCTACTTTCAGAGTAGGAGTCATCATCTGCCTAGCCTTTTCCCGACTATATTGGGATCGGCTTCCAGTCAAGCCAAATTTAGCTGAATATCAGTATTTTACGAGGAGCGGCTGCCTACCAGACCTCCACAACCCATTAACTGGGGTAACACTGTTACTACATGGCAAAATTGGAGTCAGATTTACTGGCTTTCGACTATCCGTAACGCCCGCCAAAGATCTACAAATGACAGCCGGGACCAACGGCTTAACGTGCTTTCCGAGGCACGGAGGAAACTCGTTATGTTAAGATGGTCACCCATCTACAGACCAACCTAGGCAAGCGTTGCTTAACCTTGAAGATCGACCTGTCCGGCTGTTATTATCTAGCCACGAGCTCCTCTAAGTATGAGTACTATGAGTAGTATCCTCTAAGTATGAGTATGTGACTCCTTCAGAGTATGAGTATCTAATGAAAATGAAAATTCTATGTTTCAGATATCGTCGTGGGCCTAAGCAAAGGACTAGCTTTTTATCACAATGGAACACTAACGCATACAGAAAAGATACCGTCAGCTGAATATATCGTGTCACTAACGTACGATCCAGTTCACTACAGGGTGCTGTTTGCGGACAAAACCATCTCAAAAATGGAAATATCCAGCTTTAACCTTACGACCAGGAAAATACAACGTTTGGTTACCACAATATCGAGCGAATATTACTTGAGAATCGTATTTGATCCCGCGACGCAACTACTATTTTGGAAGGATGCATCTTATATATTCTCGTATTCATTAAATCGAACAATAAACGAAGTAGACTACGGAAAAACGTTAATTAGTTTGAAACACTATTGCAATGACATCGCATTAGACAGCTGTGGAGGGTACGTACTAATCATACTAAACTCCGTCGGTTTAGGTAGTTAACTAAATGTAAACAATCTTGGCATGTCTTTTTATCTAAAAGTTGTCTATAAATTGTATGTAAAAATCTTTGCAAATAGGTATTTACCTAAATCGATGTTAGCTAATAAACTAAATTTTAATAATCTTTGTGTATATTATATACGACCTCTTTAATATAAAAAGACATACCAAGATTGTTTACCTTTAGTTAACTACCTAAACCGATGGAGTATAATATTATAAAGGCAAGAGAATTTTTTGGAGTATACCTCATTCGGCACCCAGATTTTCGGCAACAAAATTTTCTAAAATTTTGGTGCCGAAAACCTGGGTTGCAGGTATTGGTACCTGGGCTGTGTATGTCAACAAGGTCGCCTAGTGATCCATACAAGACAACCATGCCTGCGCGCGGCGAATTAACTGTACCTACCCACGGCGAAAAAGTAAGTGCTCCATACGTAGCCACGGTCAATCCTCCATTTGACTGGCCTGTTGGTCTAGTGGTCAGTGGCCCTGACTGCTATGCCAGGGGTAGTGGGTTCGATTCCCATCCAGGACAAATGTTTGTGTGATGAGCAAGAGCATTTGTTCTGTGTCTGGGTGTAATTTATCTATAATAATATGTATGTATTTAGAAATATATAAGTATGTTTATCAGTTGTCTAGTAGGTACCCATAACACAAGCTCTGCTTAGCTTGGGACTAGATGGCGTTGTGTGAAAAGTTGTGAAACATATATATTATTATTTGTAAGCATGGCGCGCCCCCTCTCCTAGAGAGGAGGCCTGAGTCCCAGCAGTGGGAACATTATAAGGCCGCTAATACTAATGCTAAGCATGGCGCGCAATGTTGTATGGATCACTGAGAGAAACACTGACTGTCTACAAGACACAAACGGCGGCGCTACGGCACGGCGGCGCTGCCGTGTTTCATCAGTGTTGTATCGCAGTCTATGGACTTTAGTTCACGGTACGTTTTTTACACCGTGCGGCGTTAAAAACACCACGGCAAGATTTTACTCCGTACGTAGCTACAGCAAATAATACGTACCGTGTACAAGCGTCAATAGACTATTAATAACACGGCGGCGGCGCCGTTCCGTAGTGTCACCGTTTGTGACAACAAGCTCCCCTACTGATCCATACAACACTGCGCGCCGTAATTACAGTCGGAGAATTCCGTCCGTAGAAAATCGTGTCGCGTACAAGAGGCCTTGTTGTATTAGCATTATCGGCCTTATAATGTCCCCACTATTAGGACTCAGGCCTCCTCTCTAGGAGAAGGAATGGGCCCTAAACCACCGCGCGGGCCCCGTGCGGATTGATGGATGTCACGACACATGTCTTCGAATTTTTGGTTCTAGGACATTTCGGGTTCCTCACGTTGTTATCCTTCACCGTTTTGAAAGCAGTGGTGATGAAATGAATTACACAAAGTAATGCGCCCGGGTGGGTTTGAACCCGCGACCTACAACTTGTAAGTCGGGGCAGTTACCACTGGGCCACCAGTGTCACCACTGCTCACCTATCGTACTTACTGTTGTCAAAATTTGTCTTTTTACTTAAAAAAAAAATATATTTTATTGTTATGTTTGCCCTTGTGTGTAGACTTATGACTTCAAAAAATAGGTACATTTTTAGTTTCGTGAAAATTTATGCATATTGTAGTAATGTTGGGCTGTGAAAAAGGCGGATGAAAAAAGATGGGTAGTAATAAAAGCTCCGACAAAAAAAGAAGAATTACCCTTACTCAAAATATTAAATCTACTGCCTAAAATACTAACTTTCCGACTACTTTTGTCCGAATAATAATGACGAAACGACCGAATGAGATACTGAAATCTTCGAAAAATAAACTTGACTGTTTATTGCTATAATACTTTTCTACCGGCATAAATTACGTTCTACCGAAAACTATACTTTGTAATTTTTATCTATATTTGCCAACTATTAATTCATAAATTACCTTTCAAATTTCATAGACTGTGGTGCTATTTTAACTGTAACACTATAATAAAAATATTATTCTGAGTGGTTATACAGAAACTTATAAAAAATATAAAAATGTACTTGTACAATAACTTTTGCTTGTGTCGTATATCATGAATTTTACTTACTACGGGTATGCTTGGGTATCGGTAAGTAGTACCTATTTCGGGCGTTAAAAAGTTAGAACAGTCGTATTTATGCTTTAATGTAAAACCACGTAGACTTTGGTTTCCTAGAATATTTACGATTCGAAAAATTGATTAAAAGGCGTAGTGGACGGAGCCCCGCTGTGCGGGGCTCCTACTTCCGGGTGGTTTTAAAAAAAAATAACCTCGAAGGAGGTGGCGGGGTCTGTGTTCGCTCGCTTCGCTCGCTCACTACGTCCCCGCCACCTCCTTCTAACCTAACCTGTCCGAGTCGGGTTGCCCCTAAGTCTTGAGCTCGCTTCGCTCGCTCTTGCATCTTAAGTTATTCTAGCAACCGAAGAAAAACGGAATGAATCAGAATAAAAATGTAGTTTTAATAGGTAGTAAAAAATGTCTAAACCCGATCTCACGGGCCGAACAGTTAAGGTATTTTCATTATTATTGAGAGTTAAAAAATAAATTTGATAACCAACAATAGAAATTAAAACAGTTCATGCAAGTTGTAAAAATATGATTATTATGACAAAACCTCTGTTGTCGGTAACTTAGTAATTTTGTCGGAGGTTTAGTATTCCATACGGAAGTTTAGTTTTGTTATTCGACGACTCATTTTTTTAGGAGGAGAACAAGTAATTTGAACATGCTCTAATTTGTTGTTAAATTAGGTATTTTTTTTCGTTAATGTTTTGGATTTTTTGTCGGTAATTAATTATAACGCTGGTTAATTAGAATAATAGTCGGCCAGCGATCTCGCTGGAGATTAATTTGTTTTTCGGAACCATTATTATTTCCCAAAAAAGATTGCATGTAGCGGAGATGAGGATATTGAGATGGATGTGTGGTGTGACGCGAATGGATAAAGTGAGAAATTAATATATTAGAGGGAGTTTGAAAGTGGCACCTGTGACTGAAAAGCTGCAAGGAAATCGTTTGTCTTGGTATGGTCATGTAAAGAGGAGGGATGAAACGCATGTTACTAAAGCAGTTATGAATTTACAAGTGGAGGGATGGAGAGGAAGAGGAAGACCAAAGAAAAATTGGATGGATTGTGTGAGGACTGATATGAAAAAAAAGGGAGTTGATGATAGCATGACGGGTGACAGGATAGAATAGAAGAAAAAACATGTTGCGCCGACCCCAAATAATATGGGATAAGCGCAGGAAGAAAAAGAAGAAAATTTATGAATATTTAAAAATTACAGGTTTATTTACTGGATCACAAACTATCAGATCGAGAGGGCTCGTTTAGATGGCTCTGGAAGAGAAGTTTTAATAAACAGCTTTGTTCACGAGCGACGAAGCCTGGTCATCGACCAACACACACAAAAACTGTACTGGACTGAAACAACACAAGTAAATGGTGTGAAACAGTTGTCTCTTGAAAGCGCCGATTTTGATGGAAAGAACAGAGCAACATTATATACGGAAAGAAACGCGTCTCTTGCAAGTTCATTGGCCGTGTCTAAAGATTCGATCTACTGGCAGAAAAATAGCCTTGTATCAATTTGGCGATCACAGAAGAATCAATCGCAACGTGTGCCTATAAAAGAATACTCTAAAGCTGGTTCTAGTTGTTGGTATTGTCATCATATTGTAGCAAACTATACGATAGAGGAACAAACTCAGGGTGTAAAGAACTGTGATCGGCTGCAGCGTTTCATTCCTTATAACTCAAAGCCTGAGTCAACAGTTTCAATCTCTCAAACTTATTGTTTGAATGGAAATTATAGTGTCACTGCTGAGGGACAATCGAAGTGCAGGTAAAATGTGTTCATCTTATTATTATCATCTGATTAGCCTTTTCCCAACTATATCAGCTTCCAGTCAAGCCGGATTTAGGTGAATACCAGTATTTTACGAGGAGCGGCTGCCTAGCAGACCACCACAACCCATTAACTGGGGTACAACACGGTACTTCAGGGCAATACTGGAGTCAGATTTACTGGCTTCCGACTATCCGTAACGACTGCCAAAGATCTACAAATGACAGCCGGGACCTACGGCTTAACGTGCTTTCCGAGGCACGGAGGAAACTCGGTTTGTTAAGATGGTCACCCATCCACAGACCAACCTTGGCAAGCGTTGCTTAACCTTGAAGATCGACCTGTGCAGCTGTTATTATCTAGCCACGAGCTCCTCAGCCTCTCAAATGCCTTATTTATTAATTTGAAACACGCACCTTGGTTACCTGTTACATCTAATTGAGTAACTCCTTTTCTTATCTTCATTATTTCAGTTGCAAACCCGGGTACTCTGGAGAGAGGTGCGAACTAGATGCTTGCTATCAGTACTGCTTAAACGACGGTGTCTGTTCCCTGAATATGAAGAGTGAGCCAGTCTGCCGATGCACTGAAGAGTATAAGGGAGGAAGATGCGAGGTTCCTGCCTTCCTTATGAAGTGTATGCAAACTGTTTCATTGTTGAAGGACATGCTAAACGCAGGTACAGGTCATTTAATATGTCTATAGACTTACTAACAGGCAGTTTCTTCATCAAAGGTAACATCCAAAGTAACGTCATAAAATAATAATTACGGTTAAATTCGTTTCTTCACACTTTAAACTGTTGGTTTTACTGTTACTTTTGCCCTTAACTGTTGCTGCTTATTGAAAGGCTGTTAAATCCAAAGTCACTGTCATTTTGGCAAAATTTCAATTTTGTCAAAATGCGTTTATCCCTACATTTTATGTAAGTCGACTTTTAATTTAGCTGTCACTTGGGTGTAGACATTTGCTATTAACAACAGTAATGGTCAAGGAAAAGTTAATACTTTAAAGTTTTAGCTATAGTGTGGCCATTAGTGCTGTGCACTGCCTGAGGTATGCGCGGCGAGGTGGGAGGCGAAGAAAAAAGTGCATGAGTTCACATGAGATCGATACATGTCGGACAGATCTTACGATTTCAGTGTGCATTTCTAAAGCAAGACTTGGGGCGGGACGACGGTCGGAGGCTATCTGTAATATATTATACTTACTTAGTTGATTAAAATATAACCCAAATATACTCCTATTTTATTAAAAATGTGCAGGTGACAAATAAGAACTAAACTTATAATTCAAAGCAGGACTTTTTTATATTAACAAACAATTATATATTCTAACGAAAGTTATTCTGACATAGATTCCGTTTCAACTTCATCTTCGATTTCGTCATCATCTTCATCTTCCACTTCGCCACCGGAACTTGAATCAGAGTCTTGCAAATTTATTATGAATGAATCGATAACATTATCGAACCTACTATCACGACTCCAGTAATCGTTTTCATTTTTCTGGACATGACGTCGCATCTCTGCCATTTTTCCGCCGTGAATTCCGAAAACAATTTATCCAATAAGATTATTTTTTCGTCTAGAGAAGAATTAATATAGTTTTGGGCTATGTTGTTTTTAATATCAGCCCAGACCAACTCAATTGGATTTAAATCCGGATGGTACGGAGGTAAACGCAGAACAGTGTGTCCACTGGCTTTCAGGAGTTCGTCAATTCTATACACGGGTTCTTTTTGTGTATTTTTGATAAGAAGTAGCAGTTGAGCCTTTGTCATGGTTCCTGAAAATTCTACATTATGGCGTAGCAACCAGTTCTGCATTTCACTTTTGAGGCTTGATATAGTTGGTTTCTTCTCAACCTGAACGCTGTGGTAAGACGCGTTGTCCATTACAACTACAGAATTCGGCAGCAACTTATCTTTTAACTTTTCATCTACCCACTTATAAAAAGTAGGTCCGCTCATATCTCCATGATAGTCACCGGTTCTAGCATCTGATTTGAATATAGTCAATGCATCATCCAATAAGCCATTTCGACAACCAGCGTGAAGAATTACCAATCGCCGTCCTTTCCCAATATCAGCATGAATTCCGGGTTCTGACGATGATTGCCAACATTTGCTGGCATGGTGACCGGCGTTGATGTATGTTTCATCAAGAAAATATTTGTTGCGGTTTTGCGTTCTGTAATTTCTGATTTGTGTTAGATATTTTTTCCGCCACACTGTAATATTAGGCTGCTCTATAAGAAGAAGTCTCTTTGATTTGCATTTTTTGAAACGGTAGCCCATTTTGTGTAAAAGCTGTCTTAAATATTCCCGTCCACAAGTCAATATGCCATCCTTTCTCAAACTTGATAGTAACTTACGGACACTTAGTATTTTTTTGTCAACTTCGTAAAACTGATGAATTTTTCTTCTGATAACTCCAAGGTCAAAATCATCCACAACGTGTTTTTTCTTTAGAACTTTTGGTTTTTTTGGAAATTGAAATTTTAATTGGCTTGAATTTTCAATTGATAAATAACCCGCAGAAATCACATTATGCACGGTTCTTTTGCTGTACCCCGTAGCCTCCGCAACGATTTTGGCAATATTCACATCATTTTTAAATTCAAAGCTTTCTTTGTCTGCTTTTCTTTTCATAAAATATTCAGCCACCTTAAAAATGGCAGTCTTTATATCACGAGATAACGCACGACCCATCTTTGAATATTTATCCCATGTGCGTCTGACATAGACAGTCCGATACAGATAACACTACCTGCCGCCACGAGCGTTGACGGCGCACTGACAGAGCGCAGCAGTCAATTCTCCCCCCCGTCTCGCCGCGCACATACCTCAGGGAGTGCACAGCACTAATGGCTACACTATAAGTATTATGAAAAAACTCGCCGTTAATAATGTTTAGATTTTCTTTTATATGTCTGTCTGATCGTAGAAAAGAGGCCTAATATGTACCATGCCCGCTAAAGCCATAAACAATTATTAAAAGGAAACCCGTATTCCAAAATTGCAAAGGGCAACCTGTAGTCCAAGAATGTCTACACAGGTGTGCTTTTAGTCAGTAAAAGCCTGACACACCTTCTCGCTCAACCCTAGAGCGAGGAAAGCCACTGCACAAAAATACGTTTCTTTGTAGAAGAGAGACAATGGTTCATGATTGGCAAATGCACCCTGGATGTTTTTATTTCGATAGAAACCTAGATAATTGTACAAAAGATATCTGTGTTTCCAAAATATGAAGAAAGATGTGGAATCTAAACTAATAACATAAAAAAGGTTAGATTTTTTTGTTTCTATGTTTGTACGATTTAACACAAAAGCTGCCTCTCCAATTTCAAAAATTCTTTCACCATTAGAAAGTTACCTACATCTTCACTGAGTAACATCTGGCTATTTATTTTCTACTCTCATGCGGGTGAAGCCACTGGCCATTGTTTGGCTCGCGCCTGACCGCTATCTCACCTGATGGTAAGCGATGATGTGGTCGACGCTTGCCTAGAAGTAATCTATTTACTCCTAACTTACAGACCCACTTCTATACAAATACCTACCTAAAACTGATTGTAAAGAAATGTCTCCCTGGCTTTGAATAATCTCCTTTTAAGAGCGCTTGTAGATGTCCGTCGTTTCCAACGAATAACAAACCGTCAAAACGACGATAAGTTAAATTGTTCGCCGGACCGATGTCCGGTGCATATACACACATTCATTATAAATCATACACCACCGCGAATCCGGCAAACAAAAACGGTTCGTTATCTAAAGAAAAAAACGGAGGCCTACAAGCGCTCTAAAGCTTAATTTACTAAATTTTCTTTGTAGATGTAACGTCAGCTACTCGGGAACTAGGATTGCAGTCGACGTGTGATTCCACTGTATTCTGAAGAACGAAGGTTATTGGGAATGAGCAAGAGATGAGGAGATTTACTTGAAGACTACCTTCTTCTCCACCAAAACTACGCAAGACTCAGCAGAATCATATCTAATTTTAGTTTATTTAGTGTTAAGAGACCACAAGTTATCACAAAATCGGTCTTGCGGACGGCGAGCCATGTACACACGGTGGCGGAGATTGCGTAGCAGGTTATAAATGTGTGCGCCGTGTACCGCGTGAAACACAACAGATATTATCGTTGTGTGCTACAAAGTAACTCGTCGTTTCTACACTCACACTCTTGCAAAAAGCAATTAGTAGCCGTACACCACTATGAAAGTACCTACAGCAAGAATTGGCTACTGCTGTTATCGGCGCCCTGGCGCAATGCGTATGATACGTGACTGACGAGTAAGAGGTCCCAAGTTCGATTCCAATCGTCTGGTGTAACAGAAAGTTTGCTTGTTTTTATTTTCTATTTGACCTTTTTTTTAATAGTAATGTTATAGTTACTCTCATAATAATTAAAATATTTTGAAAATATTGTGACAAAGAAAACTGCGATAACGATCCAATTATGTTTATTACAACTTATTAATTACATACATTAAACGGAATGGTCACAATTAACGAATCTGTTCATGATTATCCTTAATACAATATATAAAGTGAAAATATTCTAACGGCCGAACGCATAGTCCAGCTAATGGTTCATTAGCGTCCATTAAAGTTAAGTATTGTCAAACCTTCACTGAAAAACTGTGTAAAACTGTCAATGTGACAATTTCTTAAGTGATGATTAACGTTAATGAATGTCCCTGAGTCGGGCCGTTAGTCAGACAAGGATGGACGTCACTTTTTTTTAAGTTTTTTATTAGTGACATAAATCAAAATGTTATCAAGAATGAATTATGATAGATATCGCAACTCTTGATCTCAATAACAATAACATCATGTCACATAATACAACAACAGTATAATTACCTACAGCTTACTTCTTAGTCTTTTTTTTTACTTATCAAAGTTATCAATCAACATGTTTTAAAAAATGAACTATGATAGGTATCGTAACTCTTGATGTCCAAGTAACCTTGACTGGTATTGCGACCCCCTACCTACCTCCACTAACTCACCGGGACCCATCGATGACATCCAGCCCCAATAACCTAACGTAATGCGACCACTAGACCTGCATGGGAGAATATTTTTGTGATGGTAACGTTCTCCATTTTTTCTGCATAATATTTTACGCCCATCCTTATCTGACTTAAAACACTTTTCATCACTAAATATAACTATGTTATTGCACCAATCGAAATCTATAAATTTTCTTGCAAACCGCATCCTTTCTTCCTTATGCAACGCCGTCAGTAAAATTTTTTTCGCGGGCTTGCGACATTTTATTTTAGCTGCTCGTAAGTGGCGTCGAACAATTGTCATAGACACGTCGTGCATAATTGCAGTGTTTCTTGTTGTAGCAAAGCCGTCAGCGCTATACGTAGCAACAATATTTCGATGCAGTGGGTTGGCATCCGTATATGTAATTGCTTTTGGACCCGGACGTTTGGCATCGATTGTCCCTTCAGCTGCATATCTATGCACCCAAAACTGCACAGTTTTCCTCTGTAAACAATCACAAAATTACGTTAAAACCTAACAAATATCAACAATGTTAAATTATTTTGCATTACCTATGTTAAGTTTTGGATTTGTTACTTACCGGTAGCATTAATCTCCTCGAAATTTCACTTATGGATACATTTTGTTTATGTAATACTATTATCTCAGCCCTCAAAAGTGTAGACAAAATAATGAGACATGTTGTTTATTATTTGTAAAAAGTATCACTTTCCACAACGTTTATTTATTTTTTGTCTCGGAGTAAGTTGTAGAACACACGATCGTGATAGGCAAAATCCTGATGGCGTTATGCCAGGTTAACTTATTATCCGACTCATTTCTTAGTAAATAACTAATAAAGTGGGTAGATGATAATATTCATACACTTAGTTTTTAATTACTCTGATACCCGCAAACGAGACACGATAGTATAACAATAACAGCGCGGTCTCATAGGACCGGTTGGGGATTCAAACGCTAAAGCAAATATTCTAAGTTTTAGTTTTATTAAACTTCGTTATCATTATACTACAATAAAGTAGAAAAAAAATGTTTTGTCAATGGCAAGGATCGAACTCGATACACCTTTAACGGCAAGCAAGCACTTAATAATCAGTGCTAAATTACCATCTAATGAATGAAGCGAATTTGTTTATCTGATTCGTAGCAAACACATATACAAATATGTGTGTGTGTATATCGAGTAGTAAACGAGTTTTATTTTGTAGCTGGAGACATAATATTACTTGAATAGGTGAATTGGTTGGTGGTATGGTTTTACTTTATTTTTGATTTATACCCACAGCTACTTGATTATTGTGAACATTATTACTGATTACCTACCCATATCATAAAAATATACTTTCCAAAGATTAAGTGTAAGTGTTTGATGTTATTTTAAATAACTATAATAATTTCATAAGTGAATGTTTGCGAAAATAAAACAAAAGTTGACAATGAAAGTATTGTCAACTAACAATAATTATAATAATAACGTATCTATTATTATATTACGTAAATAATATATGTATTATATATATATTATAAAATTATTTATATTACAAGTTATATACAAAAATTTCGTTAATTAATTTCGTAAATATACATAGTTTATATGTATAAAATTACAAAATTATATTTCGAATATTTTAATTATTACAAGAGAATAACCATGACATTACTATTAAAAAAAAGCATGAGTAAAACAAAAAGAAAATAACAGATAATTAATTATTATGGGAGTAACTATAACATTACTATTAAAAAACGGGTAAATCAAATAGAAAACAAAAACAAGCAATCTTTCTATTACATCAGACGATAGGAATCGAACTTGGGACCTCTTACTCGTCAGACATGTATAATACGCATTGCGCCACGGCGGAATGACAGTGGCGGCGCGCGCGTAAGAAAACGGAACTAAGCCCAGCACTTCCCCTCTGGGCCGACCAATCGTAGCGGCTCGCTGGGATGACGATGCGCAGACGAGTTAATTTGTAGCACACAACGATAATACCTGTTGTGTTTCACGCGCTTGCGTTTACACACACATTTATTACGTTTGTGTGGGGGTGCTACGCGAATTAAGTAACAGAGTGTACTAGCACTTGCCGTCTGCCAATGCGGTAATCATTCGGCCTGAGCCCAAGTCGTCGAGTCGTGCTGTTGAGTACTTTTCCACGAGCGCCTCAAAAATTTGACAGCAAACCAATTTACAATTTGTGTCATCTATTTGTTGTTTCAAAAATTATTTTTTTAAGTTGGATAGAAATAACATCGTGTTCATTATTTTTTTGTCATTTAAGTATTATTATATTATTTGTCAATTACAATTATATTTTAATTATATTTAAAAATCCATTGGGAATTAAAGATAAGTTAATAAAGGGAGACAAACTAATATGTTTTAGTTCTACTTTACTTCAATGTTTTTACATAACCTTATTAGGTATGTAGTTTTACTTCATTTACTTGATTTTTATGTCCATTTTCAAATTTATCATATCTAGCATTATAAAACTGCAAACATGTCTTCGAAATCACAATTAAGTATAAGTTAACGCAACTCGAGCCCCTAAGGGTTCATACGCACTATGCGGGTAGCCGCATTGCGGCTAGCCGTCCGGCTGACCGCAAGCACAATTATGTACGTAAATTCATTTCTATGCGCACTGCAATGCGGCTACCCGCAGACCGCTCCGGTCGCTCAGAGGGCTGCGGCCCGAGTGACGGCCAGCCGGGCGGTTGCTATACGCACTGTGCGGTTCAGTCTGCGGCTGCCCGCCATTGAGTGAGTGTGTGCATTTTTGCAATTTTTCTAAAATGTTCAATTATTCTTCAAACGTTTTTATGCTCATTCTAGTAAATCCGAAAAACTTATCTTCATATTTTTTTAGTTCGTCGAAAAATACTACAAAATGCTTGCTCTCATCTCGTGTTTGCAAATAAGGATTCACCCAGTACTTCTTTCTTTGTTTTTTCTTCTTTACGTAACGTGTGTAAATGTATTAAATAGCTGCAACTTCTTCCACGTCCATCTTTGAAATGGATCGACATGACCGCAAATCGTAACGGTTCTTCAACCGCACGTTGCGGTTGCGAATGCGGCTGCCCGCGATCCGGCTGGCCGCATTCGCAACCGCATCCTGCGGTCAGCCGCGCGGCTACCCGCATAGTGCGTATGAAGCCTAAGGGTTCATACGCACTATGCGGGTAGCCGCATTGCGGCTAGCCGTCCGGCTGACCGCAAGCACAAATATGTACCTACGTAATATTCATTTCTATGCGCACTGCAATGCGGCTACCCGCAGACCGCTCCGGTCGCTTGGAGGGCTGCGGCCCGAGTGACGGCCAGCCGGACGGTTGCTATACGCACTGTGCGGTTCAGTCTGCGGCTGCCCGCCATTGAGTGAGTGTGTGCATTTTTGCAATTTTTTTAAAATGTTCAATAATTCTTCAAACGTTTTTATGCTCATTCTAGTAAATCCGAAAAACGTATCTTCATATTTTTTTAGTTCTTCGAAAAATATTGCAAAATGCTTGCCCTCATCTCGTGTTTGCAAATAAGGATGCACCCAGTACTTCTTTCTTTGTTTTTTCTTCTTTACGTAACGTGTGTAAATGTAGTAAATAGCTGCAACTTCTTCCACGTCCATCTTTGAAATGGATCGACATGACCGCAAATCGCAACGGTTCTTCAACCGCACGTTGCGGTTGCGAATGCGGCTGCCCGCGATCCGGCTGGCCGCATTTGCAACCGCATCCTGCGGTCAGCCGCGCGGCTAGCCGCAATGCGGCTACCCGCATAGTGCGTATGAACCCTAAGATACAGGCACTACCCAGTTGGGGGACCACTGTTCAAATGACTAATTTTAATTTTATCTGTTACTGTAATTATATTATAAGTTAGTTAAGTAATAAGGGATAATTTGTAACAATGGACCATCATCTGCCATCATCTGCCTAGCCTTTTCCCAACTATATTGGAGTCGGCTTCCAGTCAAGCCGGATTTAGCTGAATACCAGTATTTTACGAGGAGCGGCTGCCTGCCTGACCTCCACAACCCATTAACTAGGGTAACACGGTACTTCATGGCAAGACTGGAGTCAGATTTACTGGCTTCTGGCTATTCATAACGACTGCCAAAGATCTACAAATGACAGCCGGGACCTACGGCTTAACGTGCTTTCCGAGGCACGGAGGAAACTCGTTATGTTAAGATGGCTATATTATGCTATAAGCTTAATCTTAATCTTATATATAAAAATGAATCGCAAAATGTGTTGGTAAGCGCATAACTCAATAACGCCTGGACCAATTTGGCCAATTCTTTTTTTAACATGTTCGTTGAAGTTCAAAGATGGTTTTTACGGCGAGAAAAATTATAATTAAAAAATAAGTTAGGTAAAGTAGGGAAGGTAGGGTAGTGTAGGATAGTGCAGGGAAGGTTTAACATTTGACGAGAGCGAAGCCGCGGGTAAAAGCTAGTAATTATAATATAACCTAGGTACTTAATAATTCCGAGCATTTTATTCACTGAAACTTACACTGCTTGTCAGATAGTGTTGACAACAAAATTGCTTAATATGGCTTGTCAGTGATCAGTATTTGGTAGAGTTTTAGAATTTCTCCAGCGTTTGACGGTTTATTAACAGTTCGCACGTCATCATCATTTCAGCCGAAAGACGTCCACTGCTGGACATAGGCCTCCCCCAAGCGCGTAAGCGCCGCCACAGCGACCGGTCCTGTGCGTCTCACATCCATCGAATTCCCACAACCCTCGCCAGGTCGTCGGTCCACCTTGTGGGAGGCCTTACAACGCTACGTCTTCCGGTACTTACGTTCGTACGTGTTATTGGCAAAATTGTGGTGTCTCTCCTTTCTACAAATACCATTAATAAAGAGTTGAAGTTAGAATTTCATGTTGATTCTCGCATGATCTGCAAAGAGGAAGCGAAATGGTACTGCAGGTAAGTTTTACACATCGTTATTCAACTTTTAACACCAAAAAATTGCAAGTACGGTGCTTCTGACCAGACGTTGGCTCACATATAGGAGTGCCCAATTTGTCCCTGAATTTGCACTTTGTAGAACCTTATACTTAAATACCACTGACGCTGCAATAAACGTGGCAACCTACTGGGTCCTAAAACTTTGACTGAAGGAAAGCCAATCGACTCGAGAGGAACACCTTAAAATTGTGGTGAAACTTTTGCATATGGTAGAGCCATAAGAGATAAACCGCAAAATTTCGTTGTTTGCAAACTTAAGCTTTTTTTTTATTTGTTATAAACTAGTGCTTGACTGCGACCCCACCTGATGGTAAGCAGTGATGCAATCGTTGATGGTGAGGCGCACTAGCTTATTAAGAGCCTATTCACTCTAGCCTCTATTCTATCATTAAATCAAATGCTGTTCGTTAGTCTCGCTAAAACTCGAGAACGGCTGAACGGATTTATCTTATCTTGAGCTTGAAATGTTCGTGGAGGTCTAGGGAAGGTTTAAAAGGTGAGAAAAATTTGTAAAAAAAAAATCAGCAGTACGAAGTCTGCCGGGTCAGCTAGTTAAATATATGTAGTGTTACAGACATCGGGTCCTGCATATTTACCAGCTTGACATGTAAACTCCTTAATGAACTAAATCCTGTTTAACTCTTTGGTCTCTTGACATAACCCTTGTAATAATTAAAAAAAATAAAAACATTGACACCTTCCGCTTGTCAGCTTCCGGTGTCTAAAATTATTTTTTAAATTTAAGGCTGGCGCGAAGTGTCGATTTTCCATACAAACGTAATACCAAAATCATTTGCAGTTTAAGCATATTTACACCATAATATGATGTTATTCGGATTCAGACAATAATTATCTAGGTTCCTACGTCGTCTTTTTGTTGAAAAACTTACCCCAAACGAAATTTAAGCGAATTTAATTTTGCACATTTTCACAGCGAAAATGTCATGTTTTTATATAGTTTTTTCTATATTATAAACATCAATATTTCAAGATATCTCCCCGCAGGAACACAGATATTATTATCAAGTTATAAAGAATTGAAAAGAAATTGGAAAATCATTAATTTTTCATTCATCATTTTTGGTATTACGGAATACATCCAAATTTCTCCCAAATTTTCAATAGTTTTTATTGCTATCGCAGCAAGCAAATGTCAGTGTGTGGGTGATGACATCTCCAGTCAGTGTGTCCAAGAATTGTTTATACTATCTGGATTGATTACGTCAACCTCAAAAACGTACCCACAAAAGGGTATGTTGTCTCTTTCTACCACGGTGTCCATAGACAAGTAAGAAAGGGACACGCTACTTCTTTGTATGCTCCGTCTTGCTGGGTACATTTTTTCCATTTTTGCTTGTCAATTTAAAATATGAACTTAATGGCAATGAATTTTAAGTACACTTCAGATTGTGTGATATTACTTCGTAATCATTCCAGGGTACACAAGGTCCTTGCGTGTGTGTCGCTCCTACAGGGTTACCTACTTATCTATCATAGGTTCATATTTGATCGAATTTCATTTCCTATAAAACTTTTCAACAATTATCGTTTCGTTTTAAGGATTCCGTACCGCAAAGGGGAAAAACGAAACCTTTATAGGATCACTTTGTTGTCCGTCGGTCTGTTTGTCAAGACCCTTTATATCGGAAACGCGTGGAGTTATCGAGTTCGAGAATAGGCCCGCGATCCCTTGAAGCTGTGCACAAATCAAATATATAAGTTATCGAAAAAAAAAGATACAGCCGTTTATATCGCAAAAAACGTACGTTTGATACTCTCTAGGTAATCAAAATTTATAGGGTAAAAAAGGTCTTATAGCAAATATGGGAAAAGTCTGAAAACTGAAAATTTGTAGTTACGCCACTAAGAAAATCGTTTCCCCTCCTACAGGCTTTCACACTAGCGTATTGGTCATATTGTACAAGCGGTTTGCGAGCGTTTGTTTCTTATATTATTTAGATCTTAATCACCTTAAATTCATTAAGTCGTGATTTATTTTTGTTAACATCTCATGTTGATAGGTTTGATTTTTTTTCTTATATTTACATTTTCTCTTATGGTGTGAATGTGGGAACACCGTAGACTACGATTTTGATTACTAGTATTTCGACAGTTTTTTGATAAAAAATATTTTTATTATACTTTTGGGTACAATCTTAATAATCTGTCTGTTAATATAATATTGTAATATATACTTATAATACATTTGTAGAAGTAAAAATTCTGTATATTGAAAATATCAAAAAAATTATGGCAGAGGGGGTGTTACGAGACCGATACCGAACCCATTTTTTTTAAATTAGTTAGGTACTTAGGTTTACTTTTATAGGGCGCAGACCGTGTAGATTTTAATTTCAAGTATAGGTAGTATATTTGATAGTGTGTAGGGTATTTTTAGTACTCTTAGGTATGATTAGTAATTCGTATAGATATTAGTTTTTAGGGATTTTACTTATTTATTGATATACATACAAGAAAAGTTTTTAACCACTGCGTAAATTTTTTTTGGTGGCTCAGTGTAAGTAATAGAACACAAGTCGACTTCAAGGTTAAGCAACCCTTGCCAATAGGTTGGTCTGTGGATGGGTGACCATACGGAAAGCACGCTAAGCCGTAGGTCCCGGCTGTCATTAACAGTCGTTACGGATAGTCAGAAGCCAGTAAATCTGACTCCAGTCTTGCCATGAAGTACCCTGTTACCCCAGTTATTGGGTTGTGGAGGTCTGGTAGTCAGCCTATGCTTTCCGAGGCACGGAGGAAACTCGTTATGTTAAGATGGTAACCCATCCAAAGACCAACCTTGGCAAGCGTTGCTTAACTTTGAAGATCGATCTGTGTTTTATTACTTACACTGAGCCACCAAAAAAAATTTACGCAGTGGTTAAAACTTTTCCTGTATAAGTGTAGATACTACACTAAAAACTTATTGATAAGTTTTTTCATACACGCAACGAAGTCGCGGACACAGCTAGTATGGAAATATTGTAAAACCAATATTTTTTTGAAAAGAGTAACCATGAAGTTTCTTGCCGGTTCTTCTCCATAGGAAACGACGAATTGGAACTACGCACTAGATTCTGACGTTTCATAAGTGTCCATGTAGGCCCACGTAAAATCATCATCTGCCTAGCCTTTTCCCAACTATATTGGGGTCGGCTTCCAGTCAAGCGGGATTCAGCTGAATACCAGTATTTTACGAGGAGCGGCTGCCTACCAGACCTCCACAACCCATTAACTGGGGTAACACGGTATATTCAGGCCCACGTAAAATAAAAATATGATTTCAATTCGATAGATTGATCACTACAGAACACTGTCTTTTTTTGCATTAAATTTATTTTTAGGATAACATTAAAAGTGACGACCCTATTACTTCAATGGAGCATAGGTAATCTGAGGGCACGGTAGTGTCACACCCACCAAGTCGCGCAAAAAAGTGCCATCCTTATCTCGAAACATTTCGAGCCATTTTCAACCTCTTATAAATCCGTTGTGGACGAAACTAGATCAAACAGGCTTCATAAAAAGACTATATATTTCAAATTTCATTAAATTTTCTAAATTTTGTCACTCACTGACTGAACGAACATAAAAAGTCTAAGGCACTTTTAGCAGCAATAGAGACAGAAGTTTCAAATTTTGATTACAATTAGTGTTTAGTGTACAAACCAAGGGAAAACTAAAATATTTTGCAATTTCGACCTAGTTTTCTAGATACACCAACTGCATATATAACTTAGTAATCCCATATAAATGTATAGGATTACAAAGTTACATTTTTAAGATTTGACTTGGTAATCGCACTAAACGATTTACTTAATTATTTTTGAGATACATTGTGTTTTCATGCGATTACAAAGCTAAATTCATTTATTTAAAACATACAAGATATTTTGACTTGGAATAACATGCGGTAGAAGAGTAGTGTTGCGAGACTTGAGTTTTTTTACAAGCTGTGTTTTTGATGGTATTATTTTGTCAAGTTCAAAACTGTTCTATATTATGCTGTGAAGATTGTCCGACTCACACGTACACACACATATGCAATTTCGCATTTGTTTTTGCCAAACAATGATAGCAATATACCGCGAACGTATTTTATTTTCATCTCAACTCGAAGTAGCGAGCGATCTCCGCTGGATCCTTAATGATTGTGCAG
Source organism: Mythimna separata (assembly GCA_030763345.1). Taxonomy (NCBI): domain Eukaryota; kingdom Metazoa; phylum Arthropoda; class Insecta; order Lepidoptera; family Noctuidae; genus Mythimna; species Mythimna separata. The sequence goes on from JAKKIA010000045.1 coordinate 158,444, forward strand.
GATTGTTTGATTAATATTATTGTTTAATGATTCATATGTAATTAACCATTTTATTAGTTAATTCAGTTGTATAATATTAATAACTTATTCATGTAGCTTTAAAAGACTATGTGTTGACAACTTCATTCTTGAGTTATGGTTGTTAAGAATCTAATATGGCGGAAAGATACGAACTAGTAGACGGACGACATTGTTAAATTTGAAAAGCAAAAATTAAAGTAGAACAAACTTATTAAAGGACCACTTGTTTCTGTTCTGTGACCATCCTGACCGAAACCCAGCTGGTTCACAGTAGATATAAAAAAGACTTACAAGTTTTTCTTTAATTGATATAAACTGGTGCTTGACCGCAATCCCATCTTATGGGAGTTTTGATTTATATTTTAATTATAATATTAATATAATACCTAGCCTATACTGTCCCACTGCTGGGCAAAGGCCTCCCTCCATTCCTTCCATCGTTCCCGGCTTTGAGTTATGATTATTAGGTAGGTATATTAACAGAAAGTAAATAAATTTCTCTCTTTATTTGCAATAGGTCCCTAACATCAGCTGTGTATGTGAAAACGAATCAAAAGCCCGGTTCGAATCTAAAAATAGTCCCGTCGATGCAGAAAACTATGATTACTACAGCAAAAGAACATATTTGACTAGGCCAAACAAGTATGTATCTTCTATTATTTAGGTACTGGAAGTTTTGGTATACCAGACACCTGCTGACAGGACGAGGGTTGCGGGAATCTTATAGATGCGAGAAGCACAGGACCGGTCATTGTGACGACGATTTGGGGAGGCCTATGTCCAGCGATGAATGTTGTTCGGCTGAGATGATATAGGTACCGGACAGAATAATTTATCTATCTATATCTTTTATCTTCTTAGCAGTCGCTCATCATCACTCCCTTTTTCATATCATCCCTTGCAAAATCTATCCATCCTCTCTATAAGATAGCATTCTGTTCTTAGCGACCGCGATCCGCAACCGCGACTGGATCACGCGACCAATTAGTACCTATTCTTCTTCTCGTGTCGATCTAACTCAAATTTTATCTGACCAATATTTAGCCACCTGGACAGCTCTGTCGTTGGCCTCGTATAGGTTGAAGGTGCTAGTAGTTGTGCATGCTGGGCAGGAAAGGAGATGGCGTATATCTTGTGAAGGGGCTCCACACAAGTACTAAATTAACCAGGCGTCGCTAACAACCGAATGCTACCTTTCTTATGCACATGTCGTGTTTTATGCATCCCCATCATAAAGTTACAAACGCCATTACACTATTCTGTTTTCGCAGCCTGATAGAATCCGTAATACACATGTTAATGTGTGGCCTAGGTGGGGGCCTTGTGGCACTCCATGCGGCTTACATGGAATGTGGACTCTTTACTGCAATGGCTGCCAATGTGATACTGTCTGCCGCTGTTGGATACTGTGTTTGTGTTAGTTTTTATTCATTTACTAGCGACCCGCCCCGGCTTCGCACGGGTGGCATACCAATGTTTCTCTAATATGTAATATGCATATGAACCTTCCTCTTGAATCACTTTCGTAGAAAAAATCCGTTGCGTAGTTTTGAAGATCTATGCATACGAGTACATAGAAACAGAAACAGATAGACAGCGGGAATAACCTACCGCAGTTCATAAATAGATAGCTATCTCCGATAAACAGTAGATTCTAGTTATCAATGTCACAACTTTTGGTAGTAAATGCTAACCGTCGGTAGGTTATAGGAAAGCAAGTAAGGGCAAAAGGATAGATTTGTTTATCTTTAGTAGCTGCAACTTTAGATAGGTAGCTTATTGAAAATGGGCGTTATACTACCTATGTAGTGATAGTGATTTACTTGAGAACAGTACTAGCTTCTGCCAGCTGCTTCACAGTGCGTGAAAGCAGAAAATATAATATCTTTATACTCAGTAATCATTTAGAATTCCACTAGTGAAGGAATTTTTAAAGTCTTCTAGTAGTTGTTGAGTTTATTCATTATAATCAAAACTACAGATATCCAAAAATACTAATCTTTTCTTTTCAAAAGATGATTCCTAACTTGTAGATTCTGGTCTGGTCAGCCCAAAATTTGTACGGGCGAGTGGAAATGCATGAGTTGACCTATCCTGATGTTATGGAAGCTGCTGTACTCCTGTCGCCGTGGCCCAAGTTTCGGAAGGCGGCCAGAGGCCTGAGGTAGGTAATAAGGAAAGATATCCTAGAATTTGAAATTCTTGAAAGTCCCATTAAGGCGACACAAGTCAACATTTTTTCCATACAAATTTCGGGGGGGTTTTACTCCACTATTTGACCATGTACATCCAAAGTTAAACATGATATCGTTTTGTCTTATTATTAATTTTGTCTGTACGGAAGCAGAATTGTAAAATAATAAGCTAATAAAAAGTTACGAGCTTCTAAAGTTTCGTTTTTTTGGCTAATTTTAACACAACTTTGAGCGTAAATTAGAAATAAAAGAAGCATCAAATTTAAAAAACGAAGCCTGTACCGACACAGCAAATTTATCGAAGAATTTAATAAATTTTATTTGAAATTGATTCATGCAGTGGTTTTTTCGTAAAACCCCTTCTTCCAAAGGCCTTTTTGTATTTTATCACGCGCGCCTTTTACTCTGAACTATCGTGCATCTCACTGAATAAAGTTACCCCCGATTGCGGTGCGGGGGGACGATGTGTCAAAGCGCTGCGCGCGGCTGTCGGGGTTTAGTTCAGTTTATTGCGGCCTATATCGTTCGTATGACGTGTATGTTGACTACCTATAATATCTACGCTTTATAAAAAAAGGAGGTTATCAATTCGACTGAATTTTTTTTTAAGCTATTGCATAGGTTCTATCGCGGGCCTTGAGCGTGGGGACCGAATCCAGAAATTCCACTCCACTCCGACCGGCTATGTTATGTCTGGTCAGGCAACTGCCCAATTGAACGAGACGGGTTTTGTGTCTGGTCCGAGCAACTGCCCAATTGAGCGAAACAGGTGTTGTGTCTGGTCCGGGCAACAGCCCTAGTTTTTTTTGTTTAGTCTTTAGAGTGCATCATCCGACCAGAGAGATGTTTTGTCTGGTCAGGCAACTGCCCAATTGAGCGAGGCGGGTGTTGTGTCTGATCCGGGCAACTGCTGCTGCACAGCACGCCGGTCATGTGGCCCGCGTCCGCGGACGATAGGAAGGTGAACTCAGTGCGGCGCCACAGCGCTCTGTGAGGTGAGGTACACGAGCACGGCGCGCGACCAGACGGGCGTTGTGTCTGATCATTATTGTGCAGTAGAAGGGTGTCAAAATAAGAAAACAAATTAAAATTTGTCTTTTTTTCATTGCCGAGAAACGAACAAAGGTACGTAAGAGCGTTTTCACACTATCCGATCCGATATCGGTAACGGACGCCGATCCGATATCGGGGTAAGTAAAATTTATGAAATGCCGTGCTCCGATATCCGATATCGGGCCGGACAATATGAAAGACAGGTACTTATTTTATACATTTACTTACCCGGATATCGGATCGGCGTCCGACACCGATATCGGATCGGATAATGTGAAAACGCTCTTAGGAATTATTTTAAATCTTTTGTTTTTCGAATTCGAGCGGCACACAGCATACACCGCAACAACCGAAACGGTATGACATGTGTGCATCGTGTAATTTCGTTTTTATTCGGAACGGTTCGGAGCGCTATGTGCAAAGCAGACGTCGCGTCGCGTCGTGCGTGAGGACTAGCGTCTAACCGCTCATCACTGATACTATCTCTTTCGGGCACGATGTCAAGTGAGACAGCGTGCTTTATGGCCCCGCCCGCCAGTGAGTTCAAGCCCGCGCAAAGTGGGACCTTAAGTGTGTGGATGCAGGCAGCATATGTGGTTGGGGACATGGATCGGTATTCCAAAAGGTAAGCTTGGTGTCCCCAGATTGAAGGCAAAGAAAGAATGGGGTGGGGCTTAGTCAGTAAAAGTCTGACACGCCCTCCGCTTCGCCCAAGCGCGGGAGAAGTCATTCTGATGATTCCCCACCTGAAAAAAGCATGTGGTGGATGTAGGTACCTACGTGCCGATTCAAAGCAGTCACAGTCAGTAGCTTGATTCACGTAAAATCACACATGTCAATTATTATCGTGGAAGTTTTATAGTCGTTCGATCGAAGTCCTACCCAGAATCGGTATTAACGTGTTCCTTGAACGGAATTCGAAGTAATTCTGTTTTGGCACCCAAGCTATTCCCGTTTCGGAACCAATAGGTATTTTGGGATTGGTAGTAACCCACATACATTTTATTTAACGCGGCATGTGTCAAAACAGCAGTGCTATTCTCTAACAGCCGAAACCAATAACCTATCGATCTCCAGTTTTGGCATACTGGAAATTGTAAAACAAATGATAAAATACAAAAATTATCATGTTTTCTGTTGTTTCATTTGTTTTTCTGTCTCCGATATGTGATAGATAGGTTATTGGTTTCGGCTGTAAGAAAACAGCGTTGAGCACAGCGCTGCCGCAGCGGCGAAATTCAAAATGGTATTCTCTACACTAGACTGAACTAAACTTCACCAGCGCAATCGACAATAAAAGTTCTTCATACATTCTGCGTTCGCTGTTTGAAGGCTGTCTCGACGTCGAGCTTGTCGCAGTTTACAGCCATGAAAATGACTTTTAGAGCACAACAGGCCTAGCAGGCCTTTTGTTCTTCTTTACGACTTTTGTCCTAATAATATTTTCGCTTATCTTACAGGTATCTAGTGGAAGTTACTCTAGTATGTCACCTTTACGGTACCTGCTGCGTTTTCATCATAATGATAGCCAGAAATATGAAGGAGTTGGGTACAGGGGACGGTGCTATCACCGACAGTGGAAACCCATCACTCAGAGTGATCATTCTGTGTTTAATCGTGCCGTGTACCATTATCTGCATGGTCACGGATTTGAAGAAGCTCGCGCCTTTTGCGTTGATTTGTGACCTGTTTGGAGGTATGTAGTTTATATCTGGACTGGGAAATATATCTATATAGGTAGGATTATTTGCGATGATGATGATGATGATGCCATCTAGCCGATTTCGGCCACAGCGACTGCATTCCTTGACTTCTTATGGTGGTTGTGAGCTTAGATTTGCAGCTCTGTCATGCGCTCTCATGTAACTTGCATATCCAACTTTGGCCGAAAAACTCCGAGCACTAAGTGGACATGTCAGAGCACCATTAACTTACAACCTTGCTGGTCTGTACTACTGACATCATAAACAACAACTGTTGTTCTATGCCTTTTTAAAAAACATTTACCAAAAGCAAACCTTCAAGATTTCTTTGTACTAATACATTATTTTCAACTCAGTATTTTGTCTCAAGCCTACTGGGACCATGGGTTGTGCGAATGAGACCCTGAGGCCCCGGAACGAAGGCAAAGCAGGAACAGGGAGTGGGTTTTAGTCAGTAAAAGTCTGGCACCCTCCGCCCAAGAGTGGAAGAAGTTGTGGGATGATTTCCCACCTAAAAAAAACATAATTCCTATCACACCACCACATATATACTGAAAACAACACGATCCTCTTAAAACAAAAAGAGTGCTACGGAAGGCTTCTTTTTAACTTTACCTTTTCTCAATTTCCAGTAGCCCTTATTCTAGTGCTCCTATGGTTTAGTCTGCGCGATATAAAAGACAGTCCGATGGACCGGCCTCCCTACAAGAGTGTGACGGGCTTGGTAGAATTTATCTGCGTTTGTATCTTCGTGTTAGAACCAATGTGCTACGCTTTGCCGATTGAGAACAATATGAAACATCCGAAGAAATTTCATTACGTTGTTTTGGCAGGTAATTTTTTAAGATTGTTTTATTCTTATTCCAAAGTGGGTAAGAGATGGCGCTAGACAACTAGTATAGCTCTGTCTCTTATGCACACTGGACTACTCTATACGTCGTAGTAACCCACCAGGTCATCGGTCCACCTTGCGGGAGGCCTTCCAACGCTGCGTCGTCTGGCACGTGGTCGTCACTCCAAAACTTTTCGTCTCTATCGACCATCTGTTCTACGGACAATGTACCCTGCCCACTGCCCCTCAAGGTTGGCAATTCTTCGGGCTATTTCGGTAACCTTGGTTCTCTTACGGATATCTTCATTCCTGATGCGATCACTCAAGGAAACTCCAAGTGTATTTCTTTCCATTGCTCTTTGGTTCAGTGGCGGATTAAAAACCAGCGTCGGGCCTGTACAAATCCTCTGGGGCGTGTGGCAGTGGGCAGTGAACATTACTCATAGAACAGATGGCTATTAGGGCCGATAGGTTTTGGAAGGCTCCTCGCACGGATGACCTGAAGAGGGTCGATGGATTCCGATGAATTCGAGACGCACAGGACCATTCATTGTGGCGACACTTGGGGGAGGCCTATGTCCAACAGTGAACGTCTTTCGGCAGTCTTTATTTTCTTGTGTTCTATATAACAATTCCTTTTTTCCAGCAATGCCAATATATACCGTTGCAATGTTAACAGTGGGATTCTTCGGCTACTGGTATTACGGGGAATACGCCGTAGCTCCTATTACAGTGCACTTTCCATTTACATCGTAAGTATATTATCCCATTCTAGATTACACAATTTTTGCTTATATAAATTATTCAGGCGTCGAATAGAAATGTCAAAAAATTTAAATATGTTTTATAAAAATAATCTGCATATATTTCTGTCACGTAGTCTAAGGTTTTTTGTGGTACGAAATCATACAAAATTCTAGATTGTTCAGAATGATGAAATATATTATAGTATCGGACTATGGTTATCGTGAAATTCCGTTTCAGCCGTATGACGTACAAATATTTCAGAAAGGGCACGAAATCGTACGAAATATACGTGGTAGAATCATTCAAATACAGGACTTGGTCCCCATTATGATGTTTATCTATTACCATCGGGTCCGTAAAGTTACTTCGAGAGTCACATGTTCGATTAACGGAAAGTCGACTAACGATTGATCGAATAGAATTTTTTGAGAAACAACTTTCTATCGCCAAAGGCTGCTTTGACTGAAGGATTCATCGAATATTCGTTAATCGATGTCATGCTTTCGGGATCCGGTGGGGTGTGGAACTTGTGTCTCTTTCTCGCTGCCTATAGTCCATCTAATGAAAGCGCGACCTGAGAAAAAGAGGTTAAATCCAAAAAAAAAAATTATGTAGTGTTACTACTAGTAGGAGAACCATGTCTTGACACTTCACAATTTTTTTTATTTCCTACAATTGCGGCTGAATAATGTTGCCAATTAAATTTAAAAAAAACTTCAGGTCGCGCTTTCATTAGATGCACTCTAGTTTAAAATAGTAAGAATGATATCTTCAGCGAAATAAGACAACCCACTGACCAAGTAGGTAGGTATTGTATTACACACATCAAAAGTGTCTAGGGATCAACATATATTTTTGCAATAACTTTTCTCCTGATTGATATTAATTAAAATTTTCTTTAAGGATTCATCAAATAAAGTGTTTTCGTTTGTCACAGTAACGATAAACCAAGTCACCTTTGCATTAATAAAGAAATTTGCCATTTTTCTTAATAAAGGGATTTTTGACATTTGAACCACTAACATTAAAGTTCGAAAAAAAGACTGAAATAACAGTTTTCTTTAAAATTTTATTGGGTAACTTAAACAATTAATAATCCGTGTTTCTACCGCGAACACTAACAACACAAGAACATCGGTTTGGCATACTCAAAATGAGTTCATCCAAATCACGCTGTGGAATGGCCGCCCATGTTCGTTGCAACAACAAAAAAAGGTCTTCTTGCGACTGGATACCCTCCATATTCGGCAGAGCTCTTCTCTGTAGCATATCCCATGCATGCTCAATCGGGTTCAAGTCTGGCGACTGAGCAGGCCAGGGCAGGACATTGATGTTAGCTGCGGCGAGAGTCTGTCTTACAACTCTTGCGGTGTGCGGTCGTGCATTATCATGCATTAACTGAAATAAGGGACCGATTTGCACTTGTAGAAGAACGATGACGTCTGATACAATCGTCTCAGCATAAATTTGAGCGTTGAGGTTGCCTCTGATCCAAATCAACTCAGTTCTTCCGCCGATCCAAATACCCGCCCATACCATTGAAATCACAAACAAATTGGAGCAAAGTACATACGAGCTCAGAGCATTCTGAGATTTTATGCACTTTGCTCGCTTGTGTGTAAAGCAAACTGTGACACGCGAATACATAACTGACTGACGTGTTCCATAATTTCCCGTAATTTTTTTTTATACTGTTGCGGTTGTTATAACTATCCGTGAAACTGAACCACTTTCCATAAAAAAAAACCTTTTGTGAATTAATCTAAGTTTTAACTTAAGAAAAAAAACCTTTTTTAGTATGACTAAAAATAATTTGAACTGTAACAACTATACAGGTAGTTAAAAAAACTATAAGTGTTTCCATTTACAGTATTATTTTATTAATTTTTCATAAGAAAGATGTACTGACACAATGAATTTTACCTGTTTGTAAATTTGGTAAGGTAATAACCCAATTGATTCGATAAGATTGATAACAAAGTAAATTAATAAAAAAAGAACAAGAAATGGCGTTTTGCATTTAACGTTTGCATCCCCAACCGGTCCAATGAGACCGCGCTGTTATTGTTTTACTATTGTGTCTCGTTTCGCGGGTATCTGAGTAATTAATGCCAAAAACAAAAACTCAAATAGCAAATGGCGTCACGCCACGCCTTTTGTGCCTTATTTCCCTTATTTTTAATAATAAGAAAATTTTAAATAAGAATTAAAAGAACTCATTAAGTAAGTAATTTAAACCTACTTCGAAACTTTAATTGGTTTGGTTAATTAATAACGCAAAAGTGCGAAATGAAAATTATATATTAAAAATATCAGTAAATATGTCAACACTGTTTTTCTACCAGCATAATCGTACCTAGGGAATGCAATCCGGACTATCCGTAATCCGAAAAATCCGGATATCCGCACATTTTTACTCGATTTGTAAATCCGGATTTGAAAATCAAATCCGCGGATTTTCTGAATAATAAGAAATTTTAATTCGCGATGATATTATCTACTTTTATTATTAGTTTAGCACTAGCTTTTGCCCGTGGCTTCACCCGCGTGGAAGACAGATAACCAAGTAAATTCAGAAAAAAAAATCGTATCGTGGCCTCGTGGGTCTAATATAATTCGTGGTCTACCCGTATGACAAGTTGCAATGCATGCGTGCCTGACTGAAAAGACTGAATGTCTTGTAAGGCGCCAAGCGTTATCATGCTGACAGAAAAAAAGTATGAACTAATTACCAAATCTACTACATTCTTTGGGCACGCCATAATTATGGCTATAAGTCCATTGAGAAGTGGTTGGAAAGACGTCACTGCGTCCTCACCTTCCACATGACACAGGTCCTCACCGGACGTGGTAATTTCTGCGCCGAATTTGGGCGAAAGAAACGTCCAGGTGTCATTATTGTGCGGTTCGATCGCCTGGAGGACACGGTGGAGCTTATGGTTAAGGTGTGACGTTTGACTGTCTTGTCGGACGAACACTAGGTTCGTAAGGGCGAATGCTAAGCGTGGGTACTGGGCTCTAACTAGAGGTCAAGCAAATAGTGCTATTGGGTTTTTCCATTAATTAAGAATTACTCTATAGCTGCCCGGAGTTTGGAAGTTGGTGGTATGATACCCCCATGCCTCAGAAAACACGTCAAGCTGTGGGTCCTGATCCCTCTCCCCTCTGGACCTGATCTCTTTCTGGTCGTGTTGAATTGCCTTCCCATCTGACTATAAGATTTAAGAACAGAGAGTGCGCCAGTGTCTGCGTACACCCTTGTGCACTATAATATCTGCAGTATACATCAGGCTTCCAGGTTTTAGTAGGCATCAGGCCACCGTGATCAAAATTCGGTCTGGAGGACTATTATTAAAGGTATGCTTCGTTTGGGCAATGACCACTCACGGCGGGTCCTGGTACGGCCCATGGACCGGAGCGCAAAGGAATGTGACAGGCGGTCGCCTGCTTCTGCGAAGCAGTAATGCTAGCAAAGGAGGCGGCTGCACGTGCGAGGGAATGATCGTCACGCTCCAGCTCCCGGATCCAGACCCCGATTTCTAGCTACCGTAGGCGCAAGTTTGCGAATGGCGAGCAATGGGTTGCTCATCGACCCCGCCACGGCGCGTAGTGTGTCTCAAGGTGATACAAATCGTAGTGGCCCAGCTGGGTCGAAGCCTACTGTTGCCATGGGTTATGTGAAAGTGAACCCCGGGGCCCTAGAACGAAGACAAAGAAAAAGAAGAAGGGAGAGGAGTAGATTTTAGTCACTTAAAATCTGATATCCCGCTCTGCCCAGAACGGGAGAAGTCATTGGATAATTTCCAACCCAAAAATGGAAAAAATACACATTCTTTGTCTTTACATGTTGGGAAAACGGCTTCTTGGAGAGGCCGTAATCCACCAGGCGGGCCCAATGTGGGTTTGTGAATGCTACATGTCCTAAAAGTTTTGGTTCTAGGACTTGCCGGTTTACTCACGATGTTTCCCCTCGCCGTGTGAAGGGAAACATCATGTTAATAAACTAATATAAGTAAGTTTGTTTAATTTTCATGAAAAATCCATAAAATCCGGATAATCCGGATTGGATCCAAAATCCGTTTAAAAAAATCCGGATTTTTAAAACACGACGGATTTGCATTCCCTAGTCGTACCGCAAACTAGCCTAGTGACAATCTTATTCCAGTTATTAAGGCTTACATCGATCTTTAAATAACAGTTTTGAAGTCGGTTTTTTTAAAGTACCTAACTCTATTTTGACACTTTATTAAATGAAGATCACTCGCATGCATTTTGCTCTAAATTATCAACGCCATATTACAAACTACACGAGACGCTGGACGTCTGGACTCGTATGTATTTTGCTCTAGTATTTTAAAGCAAAATGTATTTTGATTCAGACACTCTCTGAATAGGTATACAGTTTGCTCTTCAACTACAAAGGCAAACTGCGATCGAACTCAGAGCAACCCCGGTCACAGATTACTAAATAGTTACTACGTAACAGATACTTCACTCAGTAGAAAAATTACAATACCTACTACTATAATAGCCTACTGCGTCGCGTCGGCAACCACTGCATGCTAAAATGTGCCTTAATGCTCAAGCGTACAGTTGTGATTGCTTCGCACCGCGCGATCCCGCAGCAATCGCAGGGCTGCCTCTTCGATAAAATTAAATTAACATGACTTTTTGGGTTTATGTTATTGAGAACTGTGAATGTTCTGACTTGTAGTTACAATTTAGTTATAATTAAATACAGTTTAAAATTGTATCGTTTATAAAATATTTCTTTTATAAAGGACCATGGGAAGAAACGTCCCCACCAACCAACAGACTAGAAACACGTGTCATTTGAAAGATCTACTAGAATAGAGAACTTTTTACTATGGGGACATAGGTCAAATACGTGGGGTTTAGGTTTTATATTAAATTGTTTTCATATATTTGTTTCTCTTTTATTTACACATTTCCTTCCAAATGTTGACTTTGCGCTCAAGATGGGCTTTCTTCTGGATAAAGAAGGCCTTGTCATCGCCATACATTAGCCATGGAGGCTGATCTTGGATGTTTGCCGTAACTACATCAAGCACAACGTTAAACAAGAACGGGCTAAGAGCCGAACCTTGGTGAACGCCAACAGATATTAGAAAGACATTGAATCGCCAATAGCGGCCTGGACTAAGGACACGGAATCACGGTCCATAATATATCTCTGATAATATCCTGTACGCTACCTTTGCCTAAATACTGTTAATACTTGATTCTCAAACCAAGAGAAGCAAGTATTCTTTTTTTTTGTATAGAATAGTCATTTGTTTACGTGAAAATATGCTTTCTGTTTATAGAAAAAAATTATTTTAGTTCAAAAATAAAATATATTCTTTTGGTGTAAAGTTTTTTTTTAAAATAAACCCAATTGATTTTGAAACTAACACAGGTACTTTAGACTTTTCTGGGTCCCAGTGAACAAATCGAGACGCATCCCATGACTGTTGAAGGGTGGGGACGGGTTCCATACAAAATCCCCCATGGTCCTTTCGTCGTACCTACTTTCGTCATTGTCAGGTAAATGGAAAAATGTTAGGTGTTTATCCCTTCTTTTACTTGATTTGCACTCATCTAAAGCAAGCAAGGCATCATAGGTACGCGTACGAACGAACAACACTATTAAAATTGAACGGCGTGCGCGCGCTTCGCTTGCGAAAACCGCACTCAATTTGATCCGCAAGCGGACCGAGACCGCTCGGCTGGGTGGTAGGCACTTATAGCGCGCAAGTACATGGAGTGACGGAGGCCTGCCCCGGTCTGGGTCAGCATACAGTTTGGCAATACGCTATCCGGTCTCATACCAAAACGAGACTCATCAGAAAAGCACACGAAACGCCATTGTTCTTCTGCCCAATTTCTGTGTTCAAGAGCCCATTGATATCGAATCCTACGATTGTGCATTGCTATAGGTGGTACCCGTAGCGGTCTTCGGGAATGAAGGTTCACTTCATGCAAGCGGTTTCTGACTGTTTGGTCGCTAATTAAGTTCCCTGAAGAGTGATGAAGCCTCACGGCTAACATCATGGCGGTTATTGTTGGAGCTCTTCGAGTTAAGATTTGAATGTATCGGTCTTGTCTCCGTGTGGTGCAGCGATACCGTCCTCCATGGTGCTCAGCCACGGTACCAGTGCTTCGGTAACGTGTCCAAAGTCGACTGATAACACTCTGACTTGTATTCAGAGCTAAAGCCACAGTACGTTGCCGGGAACCAGCTTCTATCATTCCCACGGCTCTGAGCATTTCTTCCCCGCTTAAATGACGTCGCCGCTCCATAATAACGTTGGTTTTAATCAGTAGTAGGGAAACAGTAGCACTAATAATGTCTTCAATGCGTTGTATGTTTTTATAGGGAAAATATTGACAGCTGATTTTCATCTTTTACTCGAATTTGATTCACAGTTCCTGATTCAAATTATGAAATGCACCAAAAAGGATCCATATAAATTTATAAAATCATAAATTTATTACAAAGCCACATCTCAATCTCAAGAAATCCGCATAAAAATGCTTGATCCCTAGACACTTTTGATGTGTGTACTTATGACACAGATCAAAGATACGAATTCAATAATTAATGAGAATTTTCGTGTCTGTTATTTGTTTCATATTTTAATGTGTTTAAGCCATTTGGCTTAAACACAGTGAAAAATAAAAAACCGGGCAAGTGCGAGTCGGACTCGCGCACTGAGGGTTTCGTACCAACCTACCTATAAAAACAGTTTAATTCTCGAATCGAGTCTTGAAGACTTTTGAGTTTTTTTTTCTTGTGACGTAACTAAAAATTTTCAGTTTTCAGACTTTTCCCGATATTAGTGCTATAATACCTTGCTTCGTGCCAAATTTCAAGATTCTAGGTCAACGGGAAGCACCCTATGAGTTTTGATTCCTTTGACAGTGTCGAAATGTACGTTTTTTGCAACATAAACGGGCGTATCTTTTTTTCCCGTCAACTTACAAGTTTGATTTTTGCACAACTTCAAGGGACCGCGAATTTCAATATATGGTTTTAATTTCAACTTGATACCTTCACGCGTTCCTGAGAAAAAGGGTCTTGACAGACGGACGGACGGACAGACGGACAACAAAGTGATTCTATAAGGGTTCCGTTTTTTCCTTTTGAGGTACGGAACCCTAAAAAGGTTACGGTAACTCGGCAAGGGACGCCGAATTTGAGTTTGACGGAGTTACTTTTTAGACTTGTCGTTAAAACTTATTGTAGCTACTACTGTCTGTTTTAAAAACCCTGAGACTAAAATGACATTACAACACAAAGAACTGGCATCATTCCTATTCAGTTTGACATTACTTGTGTCAATTTAGTCTCAGGGTATAAAAACAGACAATAGAAAAAAATTATTAACTTTCGAATGATACTCAAATAAAAAATTACACTTGTTTGACAGTAACAAGACTACGTTTAAAAAGCAAGGAAATTTACTCTGATGACGTAACAAGGGTTAACTCTAACCTCAAATAATCATGACCACTTTCCATACATTGATTGACCTGTCACTTGATCTGTTTTACAGTTCGCGTCTACTTACTCCTAGCGTTGTATAAAAACAATTAGGTTTTTATAATAACAAAATAAATTATTATCATCTTTTCATTTAGAGATCAGGGAAATATGCTATTGTGTAAATACGTTTTTGAGGTTAAGCAGCTGTCAGATATTTTACATCACTAGATGAGTCAGGAAATTTCCATGTCAATACTGAATATGATTCTTTGAACGCAGGGCTGAAGAAAAGTAGTAAGTTCATTGACATTGATAACATATTAGCAAACTTACTCGAATGTTCGAGTTTATGAAAAATCTTTCACTGTTGTACAATAAATAGTACCACTACACTAATTACACCACTGCACTACTTACATAATGTAAAAATAACTACTCATTTTGGTATAAAATAATGGTATTTTTTTTTTCACTCCTTTGAATTGTCAAATTCAGTACTTAGACACTTTGTAACTTATTGTACATTCCAAAGCGTAGATCACATGTGTTTAAATTATGTTGTTTCATATTTCTTAACACTATAATAATGCAAGAAACCAATTGTACGTCTAATAAGGGCTTTAACACACTAGCGGATTGCGAGCGTCCTCAAAGCGGAGTAGGTGCGCAACGAATAGGTACGTTACGGGCGCACAACGAACACGCCGCGCAATCGCAGCGATTTTGTTGCGTAAGCGCATAGCAGCGTGGACGCCTTTGTGTACTGTCTCGTAAACTTAACTTATTAATACCCGCGAAACGAGACACAATAGTAAGACAATAACAGTGCGGTCGCATGAGACCAGTCGGGGAGTCATGAATTAACACCCGCGACGAAAACGCTACAAATACGCCACGCGTCCGCGACGTTTTCACTGTGCAGCCGTGGCGTGTCCGTGACGCATTCGCTCGCTCATCCCGCTCGCAAACCGCTAGTGCTGTAATACAATCCTGCTATACTCTATTTATTATAAGAATAGAAAACAAAAGAAACTTGTGTTACTGTCCGTTCAATCGATTTTGAGACCCTAAGGGCCTGTTTCACCACCTATGATTAAGTTTCGAGTATCTTACTTGGCAGATAATTTCATACAAATTCTGTTCCATTTTTGAATGTATTCAGTGAGTAGTGCCTACTCGGACATTGTGAAACAGGCCCTCAGTGTTGGAAGTTTTCGTCGGTTTTTTACAAATTTTTCAACAAAAATGTTTTTTTTTAATGTAATTTAAATTGTTTTAAATCGTTATTCTAATCAACTCTAATGTCATTTTTGGAGAAACATTAGAAGTTTTGGATAATTAAAAAATTATTAATTAAAAAGTCATCGTCAGTACTGACTGACGATGACTTTTTACATTAAATTTTAACGACAAATACAAGCCTAAAAAGTAACTTGGTCATTCTCAAATTCGGCGTCCCTTGCCTAGTTACCGTAACCTTTTTTAATTACCTACTGAGGTATATTATAAAGTCGTCCTTCTAATCAATCCGTACGACATTTTAGGTTTATAAAGTAATTCATTAATTTTTTCCCTAAAAATGTTAGAATAACGATTTTACTATTTTTTGTCATTTAGAAAAAACCGACGAAAAATTCCACCATCGGCGGGTGATTCTGGATCATGTACTGGATCCATGGTATTCGTTTGTGCGTCGATGTTTGAAACAGCCTGTATACCATTTGGTATAGTGAGATTATGAGATTGCCATTAATTAATGTTCCCTCGAAATGTGAACATACACGCGTGTCACGTGTCGTTCGTTACAAACGTGTGCGTGTGTATGTGGGTGTGTGTGATGTGTGTGATTTGTCTGTGTTTAAAGAACCAATGCAGGAAAATCTTGGTTCAAGATCTCCCTGCATTTCTTCATTAAACTCTCCAATGTGGTACGTGGTACATCTAATAATAATGACAACCGCACATTTGTTTCACCAGTCTTCTTTTTCATCAACAACGTAGCCAATCCTAATACACCTTTATGCGTTTCTTTTATGCGAGGAACTTCATCGAGAAGTGTAAAAAAGTCTTCTTTTGTCATACCAATCCAAAATAAAAAAATATTATCATCAATTTCTTTAACGGCTTCTACGTTTGTGAAATTAATGTAGGTCTTGAAATTGTTAACGAATGAAAAAATGTGTTCTATTTGCTGTGCATTAAATGTACGGATGCTGTTACTAGAGTTATACAGACTACTCCATTCGTTACTCTGTCTGTGTTCCGTACAGACACGGCTAAGCACAGGGATGTAATACTTATGTGTACTGAGAATCGATGCTCTAAACGAATCTGGTACAATGTGCAGATTGAGATTACTACATTGAGGAAAAATGCAGTGCGAAGCTGTATTTGCTGCTCGTCTATAGTTTTCTAAAGTTATATTGTCAGATACAACTTCAGAACGAACTTTAGAACGAACTTCAGAAGTAACTTTAGAAGGAACTTTAGAAGTAACGACAGAAGGAACTTCGTAAGAAACTTCAGAAGGTACTTCTAGAGTTCCATTAACTGACACAAAAGTGATTGGCACCGAATCACCAGTTCCATCTTCTTGAGTAGTTGACGTACTACGAGCTTCATCGGCTTGCCTAATACGTACGACAGTACGCTTACATCTCAACCAGCATGGATGACATATTCTATCAGACAATGACATCTGCAAAAAAAAAAGTTACTATCAGGTATATAATAATAAAAAGACATTTTCACATGATTTTCATGGTCAAAAAGAGAAATCACCTAGAGCATAAATTCCCAACGTGGACAGTACCACCTCCTAGCATGCGCTGTGGAGCCTTACGTGGTGGGCGCTAGCAGTTCCAAAGGCAAATAGGGGCAGGCCATTTTAAAAATAAGTTATAATCACTTTCCTTAACCATGACTACTATGGTCTATCGGTTTAGGTAGTTAACTAAAAGTAAACAATCTTGGTATGTCTTTTTATATATAAAGAGGTTGTATATAATATACACAAAGATTATTTAAATTTAGTTTATTAGCTAACATCGATTTAGGTAAATACCTAGTCGCAATGATTTTTATATACAATTTATAGACAACTTTTAGATAAAAAGACATGCCAAGATTGTTTACATTTAGTTAACTACCTAAACCGACGGAGTATAGTAAGATAATTACAGAGAGAATATTTATTTTTGTAATTATTAAATAGACTAATAAAATTGGTATAATTAAATATTATGTTAAGAATTTGGAATTATATTTTCTTATAAGGGGCGCAGTAATTCATAAAAACTTGAGAAAACTATGAACTAGAGTTATGAAGCAATATAATAGCAAATAATTAACAATATATACAAACATAAATACCTGACATGGTGCCATCTCTGTTTCTATAACAGCACATATCCGTGTTTGCTCTTCGGAAGGGTTGTCGAATACAGTTGAATGGCTCTGACGCTGGAGGAGTGACCGTCCACAAAGACAGCACACTTGTCTATGACCTAGTCTCGACAACTCTGCAGTTTGAGGAACATCATCGCTTGTCGTTAATTCGTTCATAATGCTTTTCGTGAGGAGTTCATAACAACTCTTGCAAATGTAATCTTCCTCAGCAATCTGAAATAGGAAAAATATAAAGTTGAAGGTGAAATAAGTATAAGCCTAATGCCAAGATTAACACTACAAAACGAAACATGAAATAATACTGCCGTCCAGCCCCTAAAGCGCAGTAAAACATGGGTTTTTTACGTTATTTTACTGCGCTTTGAGGGATGGACGGCAGAATAAGACTATTAGTTTTAATACATTCAGTAGGCTGATTCACGTAACAATATCATAGTGACTTAGTTGTTTAGACCATTATCGCATTCACGTCCATCAATCGTCATCATCAGCTTGAACAACACTGATTTTAACCTATCACATACCCGCAAAACGAGACACAATAGCAAAACAATAACAGCGCGGTCTCATAGGACCGGTGGGATTCATGAATTAAGGTCATTCAATTCAGTTAATGGGTTGTGGAGGTCTGATAGGCAGCCGCTCCTCGTAAAATACTGGTATTCAGCTAAATCCAGCTTGACTGGAAGCCGACCCCAATATAGTTGGGAAAAGGCTAGGCAGATGATGAATTCAAGTGTCATTGACGAGTATTCAGCTATGTCAATAATTATTATCCTGGTAGAATACATAATAATGTAACTGGCAATAAGCCGTTGATACATTGTTTAGTTTCAAGTCAATTGAATTGACGTTTAGGAAAACATGAATACCAATATACCCATATTGGTATTCATGTTTTCCAGGTCTTCGATTGAACGACCATAAAACTTCAACGATATTTGACTTGTTTGATTTCACGTGAATCAGGGTACCGGTTAGTTGCTAGTGTGAATGTTATAGAAGCGCTATTAGTTTGATTAGGACATAGTAGATAGTTTTAAAACTGCTTGACTGGAAGCCGACCCCAATACAGAAAAGTCTAGGTAGATGGAAGATGAGATAGAGTGCGTCTAATGAAAGCGCGACCTGGAGTTTTTTTATTTTAATTTCACATTATTCAGCCGCAATTGTAGTAAATAAAAAAAATTGTGAAGTGTCAAGACATGATTCTCCTACTAGTTAGTAATATCACATAGACGTACAAAATTTTTGGACAAACCTCTTTTTCTCAGGTCGCGCTTTCATTAGACGGACTATAGTTTTAAAACATGAATAGGTACTTACAGTTACTGGTGATATCCACTCGCCAAGTTTCGAAATAAATCTTAATGGAAGATCATGAACGTGATAACGTTTAGACTTATCTAAACAGATGTTGCAGTTTCTGCAAAGTAAACGTCGACTTGTTTTTGACGGCGGCATTATTAACAGAGATTTAAAACAATATGTTAAGCCAGAGTCTAAGATGAGGAAGGCAGGGGGCAAGAAATAAGGTCGTAATTTAAAGAAGTAACACACGAAATGGCACGGTACACAACAAGACGCAAGTCGAAACCGGCAAAAGAAACAATAACAATACAATAACAATGGACTGCGCCAGTATCTTATCAAGTCAAATGTCAAAGAAAAATCCGTTGCTGTCATTTGAACTCGGTTACATACTCAATTATTAACTTCTTTCATTGATATTTTATTGTCAATGAATCTGTATTATACAAAGACTAATAAAAAATACATATTTATTGAATAAAATGTAAAATAATGTATCAAAATCTGAAACAAAGATTAATAAAGTCAAGTGATAGTGCGTAAAATGGAACGTTGGAGAAAAAAGTAGATAAGGTGCGTTCAAAACATAGTAATATGTAAACCATTCAAAGAATAAGCTTACAGAAAAATCGAAAAATATTTTTTTTCTACGTTTCTTTTAAAATATTATGATCAGCGCAATCGATACACAATACAATTAGCTGAATTTTAAAATGTATTCCATTACTATACGTAGTCAGGTGAAAAATGGTCATTATTTAGGCAAGGTTTTTTTCTTTGTAAGGGGTAAGCATCAAAATGACATCTCCCGCTCTTGGGAGGAGCGGGAGAGCGTGCTAGACTCTTACTGAGTAAATCCGTTCCAGTAGTTAGAAAGGTTTACGAGAGCAATGAGTTTTCTCCCAGCAAACCTTTGAGTTGAGAGCTCGCCTTTAACCTGTAGAGCCCCGGGGGGCCGCCATTATTTATTTTTATTTTAATATAAGTAATTAATATTACATGAATTGTCAATCACTGTATCTAGTAATAAGTTATTGTGTACAATAAAGAATTAAGATACAGAATTGTAAAAAAAAGTGGGAGACCATCGTTTTCCCTGCAGAGAGGTGACATCGTGACATGCGTTATAATAAAAAAAAATAAAAAAAACGTTATAAGTACTTAAATTTAATTATTTATTCAATGATGTATCCCTGCATGAAGCTTGCATACCTACATAACGATCGACCAACGACCATTGAGCAACAACGCGACACCACAACGCTGCCGCTTCGTTGACAGAGATTCATAGTTTTACTAAGCTCTTTGATAAGAATATTTCTCCTTGACTCGTGGTATTAATTAGTGGAAGTTAGTCCTTTGAAGAACTCATACTCAACATCCACGGTAGGCATAAACTTGTGGACAGCGAGCAACGGGTAGCTTGGTTTGCATCGCGACTGTAGCGCGTTAGTAGCGCTGCTGACGCGCGTTTGCATCGCGACCGAGAATTGTGGCGTGGGCCAAACTGCTAGCGGCTGCATCGCGACTGTATCGATGCAAACGCGCGGCAGCCGCGCTACTGCATCGCTTTAAAAAGTCGTCGTGGGTGAGGCCCCTTAGGCTGAGGCTACATTAGACCGCGACGCGATTGGCGATTCATGAGCGTTTAAAACAAATAATGGAAATTCACGATTATGGCTACACTGTACGCCAAATTTTACTAGTGATATTTGATTCGCTCTTCCAGTCGCATCGCAAATCGCTGGCAACTGTAGCCTCAGCCTAAGTGTTAGCCCATTCTTACAATTTCGTATTATTATCTTTCAGATTCGCAGTTACGCTAAAAGTTTTCTTATGCCTATCACTTTACGTGGTATTTGGCTTGTGTTTCTACCTGGCTTTTGATCTGGAGTGGTATTATCTAAGAAGAAACCATTCATTGTCAAATTACTGGTTTTGGGAGAGGGTATATAGGACGCTACACGTGGTGGCTCTCACTCTAATAGCATATAGCCTGCCTAATGTCACCAGAATGATGGGAATCGTAAGTTTTTGCACCTGTAATAACCATTTTTTTTTTTGTGTGCTTATATGCTTGGGTAAATCTGACTCTAGTCTTGCCATGAAGTACCGTGTTCCCCGGTTAATGGGTTGTGGAGGCCTAGTAGGCAGCCGGTCTGCGTAAAATACTGGTATTCAGCTAAATTCGGCTTGACTGGAAGCCGACCTCAATATAGTTGGGAAAAGGCTAGGTAGATGATGATATGCTTGGGTCGACTAAGGCATACTGTCTGCGAATACGTAGCTTATAGACGTGTATTCGACATTATTAACCGACAACGTCGTGCCGTCCTGTCGTAGCGTAGGGGAGAGGTGGCATGAAAGGGACATTTTTGTTCTAGAGGCTCTAGTGAATGCTCTATATAATATTTTAAATAGATCTTCTAATGAAATGAAAGTAAATAATGAACATATCTTTAGTCTTAGGTGCTCATTTTAACGATTTAAAAAATTGTAGATTTTGTCCCTTTCATAAATTTGTTGTATTGAAAGGGACGGATTCATTTATGAAAGGGACAGTACATAATATCCATGCAAAATCACTTTATAATACATTAATACTAGTTTGGTTATATTTAAAAATCTAATTTTTTAAGTAACAAACAATCAACAATCTTAAAATTTGGTTATCTGGCTATCCTAACATAAATCGACTTAGGTACTAATTGTGAAATTTTGACTAGAAATACAACTAGCAAAAAAATAAAATAACCAATAATTTTTAATCAATTATTTGGAGAAAAACTGAAACTGAAATAAAACAATAATGAACCGTTTTTTAATTGTTTTTTTTTTAAGCAAATTAGGTGTTTATATCTTTTTTATATGAGTTTTACTCAATCGTCATTAATTATTTGTTTCTTGGTTACATTTAATCAGCAACTATGATATATAAGAGAGACTAAGACAATTATAATGCTCATATACAGTTTAATTTACAGTTTTTTCCATTTTGTGTGTTTCTACAAGTGTTTTTGGTAAATTTAAACTGCAAAAATAATGATAATAAAAATATAATCAACAAAAAAAATAGACAAATAGATCGAATATTTTTTATTGCACAACATGATAATAAGAAAAGCTTAAAACTGGTCATTCGTTAGCCAGATTCTATGTGTTACAGAGATTGTGTAGAAATTAGCTAATTAATGTACCTACTATTTATGAAAGGAACAGTTATGAAAGGGACGTCCCATTCATAACCATTTTTCGTGTCCCTTTCATAAATATGACACAAAAATAATAAAAATAACCTTAAAACCTTACCAATGAATACAAGTTTACTGACCTTTTGTCGTATCGTCTCGTATCTGTCGATAACTAAGTCGATCGAAAACACTGGTAAAACAATCTTTATCCATTTACAACATTCTGCAAAGCATTTCTAAAGACTAACGAAAATTTACTTTTGTGTACGATTACAAACACTTGCTCGCCATCGCCATGTTTGAAATGATAGAAGCGGGACATTAGGTACGAATGGTTGGGCTTCGGGATTGCCACAGAATAGAAATATTCTCGTTTCGAGATGTTTCTTATTTTACGAGTAATTTGATTTGTCCCTTTCAATACGCGTCCCTTTCATGCCACCTCTCCCCTACACCAAGCGTATAATAATCCTCTCGACCGAATTTCGATCACGGTGGCCAATCATAACAAAGATCAGCCGAGTACACAGGAGATGTTATAGTGCATAAGTGTGTGCGCAAACACAGATGCACTCACTGTTCCCTTACTCTCATAGTCCGATGGGACGGTAATCCGACATAACCGGATAGATATCAGGCGCAGGACTAACAGGTTTACGTACTTTCCAAGGCACGGGTGTATCACACCACCAATTTCCAAACTCCGGGCAGCTATAGAGTAATTCCTAATGGAAAACCCAATAGCACTTTTTGCATGACCCGGGAATCGAACCCAGGATCCCACGCTCAGCAGTCGCTCTTGCGAATACTAGACGACCAACGAGGAAATAACGCGTATACCTAATAATTAATACGCGTCTATGAAGGTACGCGTCCGTGGACAGAAAGCCCGTAGGCCTAATGCGACTCATCATCATCATCTACCTAGCCTTTTCCCAACTATATTGGGTTCGGCTTCCAGTCAAGCCGGATTTAGCTGAATATCAGTATTTTACGAGGAGCGGCTGCCTACCAGACCTTTACAACCCATTAACTGGGGTAACACGGTACTTCATGGCAAGACTGGAGTCAGATTTACTGGCTTCTGACTATCCGTAACGACTGCCAAAGATCTACAAATGACAGCCAGGCCCTACAGCTTAACGTGCTTTCCGAGGCACTGAGGATACTCGGTATGTTACGATGGTCACCCATCCACAACCACCAACCTTGGCAAGCGTTGCGTTAACCTTGAAGATCGACCTGTGCGGCTGTTATTATCTAGCTACGAGTTCCTCAGGCATAATGCGACTGTATATACCTAGTACTTTTCCCGCTCACAAAATGATTTCTCATGTTTCCAGCTTGGTGCTATAAGTACAATTCCAGCCGTCTTAATATACCCGCCATTCATAGAACTGCTTGTAAACTGGGAACATCCCGGTTTAGGCCCTTACAAATGGAGACTCCAAAAAAATGTTTTCATGATATTACTAGGCATTTCACTGGTCATAGCAGGAAGTTATTATAATATAGTAGGAATGGATGAGGAAATATCTTCGAATGTAATGCTGCAGCCACACATGACAATCGAAAAGCCTGACATGTTTTGGAGAAGAAATATGGACTTTAAATCTGATGATTTAAAGTTTAATTTTACTTACAATAAGCCTGATAGTAACAAACTTGTATTCAAAAATGCGAGTGTGTTAAAAATAAAACCCTAATGTTTTAACAGAGTCACATGAGTTGGTGACAGGTGACATGGTGACAGCAGGACGAAAATATGCACCTTTAAGATGAGAGAAAAGGATAGCTACATTGTATGAATCTGACAGCTGTCACCGAAACCACCTTATAACAAACTAGCTTTAGCCCGCAGCTTCACCCGCGTACATAAAATATAGCCTATGTCACTCAGGAATACAGCAGCTTTCTATTGGTGAAAAAAATTTAGCAATCGGACCAGTAATTCCACAGATTACCTCATACAAACAAAAAACAAACTTTACCTCTTTATTATATTAGTATAGATTTAGTATAGTAGAATGCTAATTTATCACCGAGTGACATAGGTATATAGCCTCCCCCAAGCGTCGCCACAGCGACCGGTCCTGTGCGTCATGTCAAAATCATAATAATTTCGTGTGATAATTCTGTATTTGGTAAATGATTCATTCTATTCTATTCTTCATTGTTATGATGCAAAATAAAATTCACTTCAATAGTTTTACTTGGCTTTTATTTTTTGTAAACAAACACCCGGACTGAAACTGCAATAGAGCGGCCATATTGGTTGCACCTGTATCGATTTTAACACCATTCGCCATCTGTTGTGAGACAAGTAAATATTGTTAATCATCAATTGAATCAAAAGGTACAGCTAACCACTATCTCACCTGATGGTGATGTTTTGGTTGACGATGGAGCACGCTTGCCTAGAAATAACCTATTCACTCTTGCTGGCTGTAGCTATTAGAAAACACAAACTCCGGGAGAGAATTAAACTCTTCAGCTGTACGTACAATAATTAATATGTTCCCACAACTTTTTGTGCTTATAGGTGGGATGTCCACCATGTCGAAAATATTTTAATAATTATGAGCATATTAGAGGAACTTTGAAAGTGGCACCAGTGACTGAAAAGTTGAAAGGAAATCTTTTGTCTCGGTATAGTCATAATGAAGAGGAGGAATAAAACTCAAGTGTTGGATGGGATAGGATATTACTAAAACAGCTATGAGTTTATATGTAGACGGATGAAGAGGAAGAGGGACCAAAGTAAAGAAGGATGGATTGTGCGAGGTCTGATATGAAAGAGAAGGGAGTTAGTGATAGTATGTCGGGTGACGAGACAGAATGTAAGAAAAAAGCGTGTTGCGTCGCCCCAAGTAATATAGGATAATGGCGGGAAGAAGAAGAAGAATGTATATATTTACCTCTGGCTGTCCAATCTGACATAGACGTGGCTCGTGACAGTGGCATTGATAGTAACATCAGACCACAGTCTCTCTGCCACCGCTGCTGCTCTCGGCCATAGATGGTAGTCTAGATTACCTGCAAAATTATTAGACGTTTAACGAATAAAGTATCAAGCATCAAATGGGTATATTCCTCTCAAGTTCCTTAAAAAAATATTGAACTAGTTGATAACACTAGACGAGCGAGCCATTGCTTGGTGCTGTGTAAGCGACCGTACGTGACCCATCTTTGATGTCTACCACTCAACCGCACACACGATGCTAGTATGTAGTAGATTCTAAACTTTGTGCTCCAATGGTGTAATTGCTAGAAGGCGTTCCGTTGTGAGACTAAACGAATAATAATCACCAAAGTGTTCCTCCAAGCTTTACCATATCGACTGGTCCTATGCGTCTCACATCTCATCATCATCATCATTTCAGCTATATTAAGGGTGGATATTTAGGTAACAGTTGACTTGCCGTACGTCGCAATGTCCGATGATAGAAGTATACTAAACTGAAAATTTCTGGACGGTCTCAACTGATTCGGTCCTTAGTTATAAAAATACTAACCAGTGTCAACGAGGTCTGTCCATAGGATAGCTTCTCCGCCTTCAATCGTGAACACCTCGAGGTTTCGCCAAGATTTCCACGAGTACATCTCTTGCCAAGTCCTGTTGACAAAATCGGGCGGACGAGTGTTATGTCTGATCCGTGCAACTGCTCGAGAAATGATTTCGGGCAGTTGCATATATTCAAATCGCGATGAGAAACCTAATTATGCGATACAGAAATTCCTAGTTTAGTTCTTGAAAAGTAGAAAGGGAATCGTTTGACTTGGTATAGTCATGTAAAGAGGAGAGATGAAACGCATGTTCCTAAACGAGTTATGAGTATTCATGTGGATGGGTGGAGAGGTAGAGGGAAGCCAAAGAAAAGATTTCTTTCATATCACTCTTAATACAATCGGATGGATTGAAAAAAGTGATTGATAGCATGACGAGTAGAATTGAAGAAGGAAAAGTGTTGCGCCGATCCAAATAGCACGGGCGAAGACGATGATGAATAAAGAATATATTATTATCTGTCTATCTAATTGGTACAATCGAAAATATTGTTCTCCTTTCGGGGCAGGGTTTTACACATGTTTTATATACCTATATTTTATACACCTCTGCTTCTTGACTTCACAGGATAGATCCCACCGGCTTGAATGTATCGCCTTGAACCTGCTCAGGGACTGTTCCGAGGGATTGGGCTGCCATTCTGTTAGTTGTACTCCAAACCTAGAAATATTAAAATTTGGATCAGCATTAGCATTATCGGGCTTGTAATGTTCATAGTGTGGATGTCACATATCTTCGAATTTTTCGTTCTAGGACATTTCGGTTTCCTCGCGATGTTTTCAATCACCGTTTAAAAAAAAAGTAAATATGAATTTGGATTAGAAAATAATATTTTTATAGTATTCTGTTAATCTCTAAAAAGTATCTACTACTACTAGTTAATAGAAGAGTTAATGGTGACATTCAGGCGTTTATTTTGCCTGAATCCGAAACAGGAACCTCCCGAACTGACTGTGTCCAATGAAGACCTGCGTCAGGCGGAGTCTGAGGACGCCTTGAAAGTCCCTGTTTGAGAAATGGTTAGAGAAGTGTCATGACATTTTCATGGCGTCTTGACGTCGTGATAGTAGCGTGCGCAATGATTTGCAACTAGTGAGACGCTAGTATTTTAATAGTAAGTTAAACTGACTTTAATTTTTCATCCGGAACTGTCTTTTTGCGCACTCTATACACATATAAGATTGTAACACTGGGGCTATCATATGCTCATACTGATAATAATAATAAGTAGCAGAGAATTTGCACAGGCATAACCAAGTAGCCAGGATTATTCATCAGCAACTTGCTCTGAAATACAAACTTGTGGAATCAGAGGTACCGTATTACAAGTATGTGCCCGACCCAGTTCTCGAAAATGACCATGTCACGCTGTACTGGGATCGGTCTATCATCACTGACCGGACTATTGTAGCCAATAAGCCGGATATAGTGGTGATAGACCGATTAGCGCGCCGCACAATGATAGTCGATGTCACCATCCCGCATGACGAGAACCTCGTGAAAGCCGAGAAAGAGAAACAGATTAAATATCTCGACTTGGCACACGAGGTTGTCGACATGTGGAATGTGGACTCGGCTGTCATTGTGCCGATTGTTGTGACCGCCAATGGCCTGATGGCCAAAAGTTTCGACGACCACCTGTCGAAGCTGTCGTTGCGCGGCTGGATCAAGGGCCTGATACAGAAGGCAGTACTCCTGGATACGGCTCGTATCGTGAGGAGGTTCCTGTCTCTGGAGCCCTAACCACCGGTAGCTTGGACCCTGCTCCCGCTAACGGTGGCATTCTATTTTTTATATTTTTAAATGTTTTTTTTTAATTATTTTTGTAAGAAATATTTAAAAATATATTTAATATGTATTTTAAAAATAAATAAAGAAATAATAATAAAACAATACCCAACCTGTCCCAAGTCCTAGCTTCCAAATCTTTCGTCAAATGAGCTGTATACCAAATAATCGGTAACTTCGGCAAGAACCCTTTGTTAGCCAACTTCAGCCTTTCCAAAGCCTTATCAAGAAATCCATCTCTCGACTCCAATAAATTAAAACAATTAACCAAAGAAAACATGCCATCACTCAAATGAAAAACATCATCGAGTTTGGTCATCTCTAAGATTTCAGAATATATAATCTGCAGGATATCAAACACTGTGTAGTGCATTCCTAATCTTAGGCAAAGAACATTGTTGCAAGTGAAATTTTCATTCTTAGTTGGGCAAGTTGCTTCTGGTATCCAAGACCATGCTCTTCCAACGGGGCCTGGAGCAGCTACTTCTAGAAGTATTCTTATACCACGGATTCCAGCTCTTCTTACAACTGCTTTTATGGCATCCTTAGTATAAACTAGTTTTCTATCATAAGCTCCATATTCAAATAGTTGAGGAACTGCTGGTAAGTATAAAGGGAAGCTAGTGACGCCAGAAATTCTCCAGTGAAATGTGTTGAGTTTCACTGTAGCCATAGCGTCAATAGTCCTCATGATATCTGGGATTGGAATGTAGTTTCTTCCTGTGTCTATCATTAAACCTCTGTACTTATAGCTAGGAGCATCCTTGATGATTATATTAGATAATGTAATGAGATTTCCAGTGCTCTGATCAAGTAAGATCAATTGACTAAGAGTTTCTAGTGCATGTCTTAGACCGCAAAATGACGCCGAAACCAGTTTGATAACCACTTGGTTTGTCATTGTTTCGACCTTTACAGTGTACGATTCATCTGTTCCTAGCTTGATCCGAGGGTCAGGATCAGTCTCTACATCCATTTGGATGTACATCTTTTTGATCATAGCATCTTTCGATATATTCATTCTTCTAGCATCTAAAGTGTATCTTTCTAGCTTCGCCAAATCTCCGAGAAAGAGTTTAAATGCTTCTGCCAAATACATGTGAACCGCTTGTGATGGTACAGATTGAAATTTATACTCGAGTTTATTTGTTGCAAGTACCACTACCTTTTTACTGTAATACGTATATCCTATAGGATGTGGCCAGAGTTGCGGTCCCGTGCAGAGTAAAACGCATCTACTTAAAGATGAATAAATGTATTCTGAAGTTGGCTCGTAAACCTTCTGACAGAGGCCTTCCTTGCAGATGTAAGAATTCAACTGGAATATCCTGTGAAAACTGCAGAAGGAAAGAAAGAAATTAAAGCAAATTATTAAAAGCATATTGGGACATGTTGCAAAAAAGATGTAACTGAAAAGATGTGACATCTAATAATATCAAAACGTAAATGAACACCAAAAGAACTAGGAAAGACCTAAGCTTTAAGTAAAATCCGGTTTTATTCTTGCCATAATTGTCTAAGGAGTTCTAGAGACTAGAGAATAAAATTTATCATGACTATTACGTTTTACTGCACATCATGGCACCTTTCAAGGAGTAGACAGAGGTGTGTCAAACGTTTAGCTTTTTTTGAGGTGAGAAATCATCTAATAAGCAGAAGGATGTGCCAGACTTTTATTGACTAACACCCACACCTACGTTCCTTTAATTTTCCTTTTAGAAACGAATTCATGGCCCTAGAAGCTTCGACCTTGCTGGATCCCTACGGTTTGGTGACATCTCTTTGAGGCGTGCGTGGAATACTACGCGCCATGCCCACGCCATCGATGTTGTGTGGTGGTGGTATATAGCGTTATACTAGAAGTACGTTCCCTTTGCATAATTTGTGGTGGTTACGCTGACAGACACTAGTATTTTTTTTTATTGATATATACTAGAGCTTGACCGCAATCCCACCTGTTGGTAAGCAGTGATGCAATCGTAGATGGTGAGGACCACTAGTTTATTAAGAGCCTATTCACTCTAATTTTGAAGACACCCAAATTATAAACGGACGGGAAATATTACCTAGCTTCCTGACTGGCACTCAACTTCTCCACCGGTTTGCTCTCAATAGATAGTGTAATTACAGGACTACCCCTAGACGTTAGCATATATATTAGAAATGCTATCCCATTGATTAATAAAATTAGACCAGTTAGTAGTATTAAAACCTTTTTGTTGAACAGTAATTTCTTATACCTGAAAAAAGAGAAAAACGTAATTTTAAATAGTTTTCCCAACTATATTGGGGTCGGCTTTCATTCAAGCCGGATTTAGCTGAATACCAGTATTATACTGAGGGCACAAACTAACTTATGTAAATAGTTAAATCCCCGGATCGAGTCTCGAAGATTTTCCGAATCGAAAAAAGTTTTTTTTTTGTCACTATTTAAAAACCTTATACTGGGTGTAAGGGACAGCCCCCCACAAACTTTAAGGGCTTACTCTTTCGATCGAAGGCTTACTCAGTAGACGAATCTGAACATCTTCCCACAAATTTTTTTTCAGGAAATATTTCTTGACTATGAGAAACTTGAGGGTCACGTATTTTCTTTGTAACTTACGAAAAAGGTCCATTCTTGGCTTTAATCGGTTCCACAGGCTGCCCAGTTGGTGGGATATAGTTACACTCATCAGAACACGAGTCCATGGCTGTGCATTCATTGACATCGCAATTGTACGCGGTGATACCAGGGTCTGCGCAGCATGGCCCATTGGGGCTACATCGGCTGCAAGAACAGTCTGGCAAGCATCTTCGTTCTGAACCTATGACAGGAAGGGCCTTTTTAAAATTACAAGTACTTTTTATTTCAAATCGTTTTTGCAGTAAACACTTTACACTCAAATCATCTCTTGGGAAGCCAGACGGATTTTGGTCCACACAGGACAAAATCCGTCTGGTCGGAGGATCCTTCTTTTTCAAAAGAAGTTTACGGGTCTTTACATTCTGTTCCGCATATCTCTAAAGTTTCTTGCTTTATTGTTGTGTTGTTGTTAATTATTGTGTAATGTGTGTCTTGTTTTGTTCTTGTTGCCTTGTCTTGTCTAGTCTTAGCATGTCGGATGTTAGCTCTAATGTTAAAAAAAAAGTTATCTCACCTAGTTCAGCAGACTCAACCATTGTCACGTTCCCAGCAAACTGTACAAAATTAAGCTTTCCCTTCGAAATTGCCATGAATGGCGATTTGTCCTCCATGTCAGACTTAGAACCATCATTCACCCCATAGTCAACATCTGAATATGACGCGTCAGTTGTGACGACAGACGGTAGAACTGTGACTGACGATTTGAACTGTATAGAATTAAATCTTTCGTCAGTTGGTGGTTTTCCTGCAGTCATTATGGATATCACAGGAGGATTGGATTTGTGCTTAGACGCTTTGGACTTAGCATTATTGTCCTTACGATTTTCTGTCGTTGTTTTATTTGCAGCCTTGGAGGTTGAAGGAGATCTATCAGGTGATGTAAAAGGTTTATATTTAGCTTTAGATTTAACATTCAAATCTCTCTCCAAGCTTCTTGATCGTGATTTGTCTAAAACCTTTGAGCAATCAGAAGGTCTTTCAACGGATGAGCATGATTCAAAAGATTCGTACTTATTTTTTGCTTTCGATTTAGGATTCATTCTAAACTTTAGGCTTCCCGTTGGGGATTTACTTACGCCTTTCATTCCACAGTACCCTGATGAGCATGATTCAAAAGATTCGAACCTATTCTTAGTAGTTTGAGCTAAGTTTGGTTTTATGATTCCCTTTGGAGATTTTTCTAAAGCTTTCGGGTTATTAGTTCTGTCAGGTGCTGAGCCTGGTACAAATGACTCGTACTCTACAGTTTTGTACGTAGCATTAATAGTTTGCTTCATGCTGCCTGTTGGTGATTTGCAGAGAGTTTTGGCGTTATAAGGAGGCCTGTCAGTTGACGAGCATGGCATATATGATTCGTACTCAACCGATTTGAATGTAGTTGTAATCTTTAAACTGCCTGTTGGCGATTTGCCGACAACCATTTTAGAGTTAAGCGGAGGTATTCCAGTCAAAGTATCTGTGTCAAAGAAATCAATCGATTGGAACATAGTATTACTTTTTTCTGCAAATGCTGCACTGGTAGCCATGGAGGTGAATGATGACATTGTCCATGAGTCACCCGATGTTTCCTTTAGAGTCATAGAATTCAATGATGATAAAGGCATTTCTGGTGTGAGAGTACATTCGGACGGATCTGATACTACGTTTGAAAGTTTGTGACCTTCAGTAATTTGTCTGTACGTTTTAGAATCTTGTTTTACAGAATCGCACGCATCTGTAAAGTCAAGAAATCCAGTTATTTTGTGTGTTTTTAAGGGCCTGTGCACACCATGTTTTTAAATGCTGTCGATGCGCGTTTGTAGCTATACATACGTGATACGCACGCGAGTTAGACGCAGCCTGTAGACCTTCTGCAGGACAAAAGCGCGCCGTCGACGCTCGTTTCTAAAACGCGCATCATTAGCATTATCGGTCTTGTAATGTTCCTACTGTTGAGACTCAGACTTCCTCTCTAGGAGAAGGAATGAGCCGTACTCCACCATGCGGGCCCAGTGCGGATTGGTGGATGTCACCTACTGT
The DNA here is from genome assembly GCA_030763345.1 of Mythimna separata. Classification (NCBI taxonomy): domain Eukaryota; kingdom Metazoa; phylum Arthropoda; class Insecta; order Lepidoptera; family Noctuidae; genus Mythimna; species Mythimna separata. The sequence goes on from JAKKIA010000045.1 coordinate 190,395, forward strand.
CTTCGAAATTTTGGTTCTAGGATACGCCGGTTTCTTCACGATGTTTAACCTTCAAAAAATAATGCGCCTGGCTGGGTCTGAACCCGTGAACTACAACTTGTAAATCGGGGCAGTTCCTATACAAAACGTGGGCTGCACAGGTCCTAAGCTTGTGAGAAAGAGTGTGGCAAAACAAGATATACAATTCTAACCTTTGATAGCTAACTCAATATTATTACAAGTGACTTCCATTGCCGACAGTTGCTCACAGAACTTCAGTATCATTTCCTGTTCGGTTTTGGTTAGGTTGATGCAAATGTCACTATCTACCATCCCGTTGAGAGAGCTCACACAGCAATGAAACAATATTATAGAGGTCATTAGATACATTTTTTTGTGTACTTCCCTTACGTCGTAGTATCTGGAAGATTATGTGAGGAATAATGTAAAGAACTTTAAACACAGGCCCAGCTTATTTATTCGTTGGAGTGAACAGCGGCAGCGACCTCTCGCGCCGATCCCTGGTATAGGCCATGGTCCGGATTTGGCAGGCGGCCACCTCCTTCTGCGAAGCGGTAATGCTACCGAAGGAGGCGGCCGCACGCGCGAGGGCTCGCCGTCCGGACGTCTGGTGACAATCCGGACCAAGCTCAAGTCGTCGACGGCGTGTATTCTTCCACGCGTGCCTCAAAGAGACAGTGTCAGTAAACTGTAGGGGCCTAGCAGGGTCGAAGTCTACTGCGGCCCTGGATTTAACGAAAGGGGACCCCGGGACCATGGAATGAAGGCAAAAAAGGAACAGGAGTGGATTTTAGTCAGTAGAAGTTTGCGTTTGCATTGCCCTCTCGCTCCGCCCAGAGCGGGGGAAGTCACATCAATTACCCATCTCAAAAAAAATTACTAATTTTTACATTGCTAAAACTCTTGCCTTTTCTTTCTAAGACGAAGTGAGATATATAAGTCAACTACGCAGATTACGGTCCGGACTAAGCGTTTCGCTTCGTCGTTTATACCGCGGACATCGAGGGATTGGAACAATTTGCCTGCTGCGGTTTTCCCGTCCGATTATATTATAATTTAGGTGTCTTCAAGGCTAGAGTCAATAAGCTTTTAATAAGCTAGTGCGCCTCACCATCAACGATTGCATCACTGCTTACCATCAGGTGGGATCGCAGTCAAGCACTAGTTTATAACAATTAAAAGAAAAAAAAAGATCCAATGCGGGTTGGTAGATGTCACACAAGTATGTTAGTTTAAAGAAAAAGAAAATCTGTTTACCTAAGTCTTAGAATAGGGTACTTATATCGCACAAATGACTCGATATCAGAACAAAGTATAGCTCCATCGATTTCATCCACACATAAGTCCTGTCTGTATTTGTCCAGTACTGCGGCCGTACTCCACGGGTTCAGCTCCTTTACAGGAGCAGCTGGGTGAATACATTTGTTTAGCTGTAAAATAATTGTTCTGGGTCTATCACTAGGTCTATCATCGGACCACTAGGCGTACGGCGATGCGCCATCGGTATATGGTGAACATCCCACCCCAAAGCGTTTTGGGAACACATTTATTATGCGTACAGCTAAGGAGTGGAATTCCCTGCCGGGGTCTGTGTTTCCCGATAGCTACAACTTAGGAGTCTTCAAGTCAAGAGTGAATAGGTTACTTCTAGGCAAGCGTGCTCCATCGTCGGCCACATCATTGCTTACCATCAGGTGAGATAGTGGTCAAACGCGAGCCTATGAATAACAAAAAAAAAGAGGTTTAGGTATTTAATTTTAAGTTATATAGACCAGGTACCATGCAAACTTCTAGACTCCCTAAAATGAATTTGTATAGTTGTATCTTTGATTAATGTTTAATAGTAATAAAAAGTAGTAACTTTTTATCCATTATTGATAGGCTCGCGTTTGACCACCATCTCACCTTAATGGTAAGCGATGATCTGGTCGCCGATGGAGAAAGCTTGCCTTGCCTGCAAGGTTGTAGCTATCAGGAAACACAGACTCCAGCAGAGCACTCCACTCTTTACCTATAAATGCTATAAAAAGGCCTCGGCAGTTTGTTCCATAGCACCTATCTGCTAAAGTTTTTACTACAGGAGATTTACTCATGAAATTTATGCTAATAGAGAAGAAAAAGAATATGAGGAGCTCGTGGCTAGATAATAACAGCCGCACAGGTCGATCTTCAAGGTTAAGCAACGCTTGGCTAAGTTGGTCTGTGGATGAGTGACCATCTTAACATAACGAGTTTCCTCCGTGCCTCGGAAAGCACGTTAAGCTGTTGGTCCCTGCTGTCATTTGGAGATCTTTGGCAGTCGATACGGATAGTCAGAAGCCAGTAAATCTGACTACAGTCTTGCCATGAAGTACCGTGTTACCCCAGTTAATGGGTTGTGGAGGTCTGGTAGGCAGCCGCTCCTCGTAAAATACTGGTATTCAGCTAAATCTGGCTTGACTGGAAGCCGACCCCAATATAGTTGGGAAAAGGCTAGGCAGATGATGAGAAGAAAAAGAATACCCAATTTAACAAAAGATTTGTCCATCTTTTCTCAATCTTTTCTTTTTTGCAGTCTAAGCCGGATAGGCCGAAAGCTTCATTTCCAAGCATTCTATTATAAAACAGCAAATTGTAGACAGTAAAATTAATAAACAAAGAAATTAAAATTAAACTTGTAAGTAAAAATAATTACAAAAATTGACACTGTCAAATCATGACAGTGAAAACTTGACAAGCAATGAAGAAAAGTTTTTTAGTAAAGAAGGAAATCGTGGGAGAAAATCTTTCAAATGTAAGAAATCTTAGAGCTCATACACACGAGCGGCTTGTTGCCAAAGACAGGTAACTGCAGCCAATGACACGGGGTAGCGGCAACTTTTATTAGCATCAGCATTATCGGCCTTATAATGTTCCCACTGCTGGGACTCAGGCCTCCTCTCTTGGAGAGGGAAAGGGGCCATAATCCACCGCGCGGGCCCATTGCGGATTGGTGGATGTCACATGTCTTCGAATTTTTGGCTCTAGGACATGCCGGTTTCCTCACAATGTTTTCCTTCACCGTTTTGAGAGCAGTGGTGATGAAATAAATTACACATAGTAATGCGCCTGACCGGGTTTGAATCCGCGAACTATAACTTGCAAGTCGGGGCAGTTACCACTGGGCCACCACTGCTCCTGAACTTTTGGACCTTTTCGTTGACCTTTATTGACACTTGGCACCGACGACGGCTGCCGCAGATCTTCATCTATACTAATATTATAAAGAGGTAAAATTTGTAAGTTTGTATGTTTGTAAGTTTGTATGTAGGGGGTAATCTCTGGAACTTCTGTTCCGATTTGAATTTATTGAGGAATGCTATAGGCTTTATACCATCACGCTACGACCCACGGGAGCGGAGCAGTAACGAAAAATGCGGGTGAAACCGCAGGGGACAGCTAGTTTGTTAGAAAGTTGACAGCCGCCGTCGAGCGTCAACAGCTGCCGCCGACGCGTCAACGTCAACGGCTGCAGTCATCTCTGCCGTTGGCAACACGCCGCGCGTGTGTTTGAGCCCTTAATGCTTCTGTAGCGATGGCATGAAGTATCAGTAAGTCCTAGATCATCATCTGCCTAGCCTTTTCCCAACTATATTGGGGTCGGCTTCCAGTCAAGCCGGATTTAGCTGAATACCAGTATTTTACGAGGAGCGGCTGCCTACCAGACCTCCACAACCCATTAACTGGGGTAACACGGTACTTCATGGCAAGACTGGAGTCAGATTTACTGGCTTCTGACTATCCGTAACGACTGCCAAAGATCTCCAAATGACAGCCGGGACCAACGGCTTAACGTGCTTTCCGAGGCACGGAGGAAACTCGTTATGTTAAGATGGTCACCCATCCACAGACCAACCTAGGCAAGCGTTGCTTAACCTTGAAGATCGATCTGTGCGGCTGTTATTATCTAGCCACGAGCTCCTCATCAGTAATTCAGTAAGTCCTAGATACACTTGGAAAATTACATCATCGTCTTCTTGCCCTTATCCTGTGTTATTTAATAATGTATTGATTACTTGTTTACATGCAAACAGCAGAACGGCTAAGGGACCCCGTATCATAAAAAAGTGGATGGCCCTCTTTTATCTGATTGCGGTATAGCCCAGTGCTAGTTGGGTTTACGGATTTTTGTAATAAAAACAATAGAAGTGCGTCTAATGAAAGCGAGACCTGGAGTTTTTTTTTTAATTTAACGTTTGAATCCCCAACCGGTCCTATGAGACCGCGATGTTATTGTTTTACTATTGTGTCTCGTTTCGCGGGTATCTGAGTAATTAATTGGCAACATTATTCAGCCGCAATCGTAGGAAATAAAAAAATTATGAAGAGTCGAAACATGATACTAGTTAGTAATACCACATACAAAATTTATGGATTTTAACCTCTTTTTCTCAGGTCGCGCTTTCATTAGACATTCATCGTCTGTTTTTTATACCCTGAGACTGAATTGATACAAGTAATGTCAAATTTACTATACGAATGATGCCAATTCCTTTGTGTTGTAGTTGTAATGTCATTTTAGTCTCACGGTTTAAAAAACAGACCATACATCGCCCCATAGGAATGAATGAAATAAAAAACTGTTATTGAGAAGGTTAAATTCGTTTGTACATAAAGTTTTCTGGTAGATATCGCTGTCAGCGACTAGGTACTATTGTTTTGAAATGGGAAATCATCTAATGATTACTCTAAGGCTAAGTTCACATGGCCGTGCGGTACTACGAACCGCGCGGTACAAGACCAAAGCAAACCATGATTATCGTTTACATAACCGCGCGGTGCGCTCCGACCCGCGCGCAAGATCTTGACACTGGCGCTCGTCATTTGAACACTCACACCGCGGCAGCGCGGGGTGCCGCGCGCTTATGTGAACTTAGCCTAACACCTATGTTTCTTCAATTGCCCATTGTGTTCTTGAACCACGTGTAACCTTTTTAGAAGGCAACCAACGTCGTTTTCCCGCAAGCAGCTGTTTTCTTCGCTAGCACTATTGCTTCGTAGAAATAGGTGACCGCTTACCATTTCTCTTCGCTCCGGACTATGGCCTGAATCAGAGCCCATGAATCCCGTACGGGCGCCATAAAAAGCTAGAGCAAGTATCTATACACAAGTGTTAAAGACTTGCACTTAGCATGAATGCCTCTACGAAAGAAAATACTATAAGTGACTATTCTCAATGATTTAATCTTAGTGTAAGAATCTAGATTAGGACGGGACACAGACAAAATAAAATAACAATATATTATTAACTATTTTTATTATAAAAAGCTTATGATTAACAGAATCATCCGTGTTGTGTATTCTTCTAAGGGTCAGTTCACACCGAGTGCCAATTTGTACAGAAGTCTGTACAATGTATGGAACACGCTTGCCGTAGTAGTAGTAGTAGTAGTAGTAGTAAGTAACCTATTCACTCTTGACTTAAAGACCCCGGTTGTAGCTATCAGGAAACACAGGATTAAAGTAAAAAAGGTACGACGATGTAAAGAATAGACAACACGGAAGATTGTTCAGATAGATGGCACCTTAGTCACAATTTTTTTTTTATTTTTTTTAAATAGCCTAGTATGTGTCCCACTGCTGGGCAAAGGCCTCCCCTTTCTCCTTCCACATCTCTCTGTCTTGGGCCATCTCTGGCCAAGTTTGTCCCGCGAACACGATTAGATCGTCACACCACCTTCGCCGCGGTCGCCCTCGACGGCGTCGACCTCCCTCAGGCATCCAGTGAGTGACAATCTTCGCCCATCTGTCCGGGTGCATTCGAGCGACATGGCCAGCCCACTCCGACTTTAACCTAGCTGTTTTTTCCCCGACATCTGCCACTCGAGTTATGGAGCGCAGCGTGGTGTTTCTAACGCGATCTATTCGCTTGACACCTATTTTGCTGCGCTCCATTGCCCTTTGACAAATCTTGAGTTTGGACTTCTGTTGTTCAGTAAGTGACCAACTTTGTGCACCGTAGGTTAGGACGGGCAGGATACACATGTCGATGAGTCGATGATTACTTATATTAAAAAAAAATTGAGTTGCTTCAGACACATCATGAGTTACATTTTTCGGTAAACGAACATTGCTATTTTAATTATAGTTTTATTCAATTATCAACTCCAATTCCTGTCGCTAGTGAAAGGCCTATTACACCTCACGTTTTTACGCAGACTGTCGTTGAGTCTATGTACAAGTAAGACCGTCTTACCCTTATTACACTACGCGACGTAGACTAAGACCGTTCGTAAAAACGGATGGTGTAATAGGCCTTTAAGAAAACAGGCAGTAGGTAAAATGGCAGGGGCGGAGCTACCACCGTACCCGCCGTATCGATATACAGAGCATCAGGGGCCACGCTTAGATGCATAATATTACTGTCCAAAAACTCAAATTCTTACTAATACATAGCCTTATTAGTAAGAAGTTAAGTGCTTGTCGAATTGCCGGATTGTCAGGTAAATCGTAAAAAATACAATTATAATATGGATATTGTTTTTATTACCAAAATCCGTAAACCCAACTAGCACTAGGTTTTACCGCAATCTGATAAAAGAGGGCCATCCACTTTTTTATGATACGAGTCCCCTTATAGATTACCTACCTCGTATATTTCGTTGTATACTTGTTATACATCGTTGTCTGGTACGACTAATACTTCAAAGGAAGATGCAGTTATCTCCTGACCCTTATTCGGTAAATAGCACAAATAGGTGCGACCGTAACCTTTTCCAGTTACAACTTTACCAGTTTCTACTTCAGCTTTACAGACATACAGAGCTTCGCCACGAATTTCCAGATCTCCGCCTGTGCGTCCACCGATGAAGGCATTTTCAGGTATATACTTAGAATCCACTTTAAACCATGTAGCATTAGCATTAGTATAACCACACAAAATCTGAAAACAAATTAAAACATTAAAAATCTGGTATAAACTGTCGTTCTTGGTGCAAAGGATGGCCATTGCTATTCAGCGAGGCAATGCGGCGAGTGTTATGGGCACCTTTGCACCAGGAACGATCAGGAGTGGGTTATTTATTGACGCATGACATATATCTATTAAAATAGGATATGTCTTACTAAAATAGTTCATAAGTTTCTGGTGGTTACTAACCATTATGGTATACAATACAATTTACTATATTATTTTAATGAATTTTATGTAAATGATATTTGCCAATAGACGAATTTAAGTATCAACTATCAAAAATTCATCATTATCATCATTTCAGCCGAAAGAGGTCCACTGATGGACATAATGGCGCAATTTCACTAGTTGTTAACTCGTTCGGTATACCGCATGGGAAGTCCCAGCAGGCAAGATAACATCAATGAAAGTAACATGTTCGTTATACCGTCTACGGTTCCCCGAATGCGGGCCCTGTGGCACGCGTTCCAGTAATCTCTCGCACCGCCGGCATGCGGGCCCTATCGACTAATGAAAACGGTTCCCCGAATGCGGGCCCTGTGGCATGCGTTCCATAAATCTCTCGCACCCCGCATGCGGCCCCTATCGACTAATGAAATTGCGCCATAAGCCTTCCCCAAGTGTCGCCATAACGAACGGACACCACCACGTCATCGGTTCACCTTGTAGGATGGACTTTCAACCCTGCGTCTTTCGATACGAGGTCGACACTTCAAAAGTTTTCGGCCCCATCAACTGTCTATTCTGTGAGAAATGTGCCCTGTCCACTGCTACTTAAGATTGGCGTTTCTTCGAGCTATGTCGGCCATTTTGGTTTTCCTGGGGGTATCTTCCTGATGGGAGCGTGCAAGGAAACTCTGACCATATCCCTTATCATTGCCTTTTGAGTGTACACGTGCTGGTCACAGACTTTCATTTAAATTTAGCAATTTATATATAGGTACTTAAATTATGGGTGAATTTTGAGTTTGCGGATATTCAGTTGATTCCCCTGTAACATTTTTTTTTGTTTACAAATTATAATTTAAAAATCATGTTTGTTGTAGAAAAAATCATTTAAAAAAATTGCCGGGGGTATCAACTGAATCTCAAGATTCACCCTTATAATTATTGTGCACAATACCACAAAAAGGTTTCATTACACCTAAAATATAAATACCTATTTATTTAGAAAGCAAAGCAATATTTTACCTCAAAGTCTTCTTCTTTAATATGTTCATTGCCTCCAAAAGGTATGAAAGCTTTGCCAACTGACTTCACATACTTCCCAGGACACAGTGATCCGGTAACGTAAGCTCTGGCGATGTAAAGTTCTTCATTATCATACCCGCCAATTATAGCATTTGGAGGCAATTGACCATCCTTCATAGGAAGCCAGTGATATCCCTTGTGACGGACTGTAATGTTAAAGAATATCTTTTTTACTAAATTCTAGCGACCCGCTCCGGCTTGCACGGGTGCAAAATAATTAGTGTTTCTCTACTATATGATGCATGTATTGTAAAGGGTGTAAAAAGACCCTTAACGAAAACGAAAACCCCATATTCTGCTCATCACTGGGATGCTTTTTTTCTTCTAGGACATACCTGGGAATTCACTGGTTCTGGAGATATTGAAGGTCAAAGTCAAACATTTTTTTGGTTTTTTTTTTCACAATCGTATTCCAATTACCATTGTTAAACTTTCTTCTGAACAAACATTATCAAAATTATCAATTTTTCATAACAAATTACGCATTTGAAGTTAGAAAAATGCAACGAAAACAAAACACAACGAGCGCCTCACACACACAAGCGTGTGATTGGTTCAACAACCAAGCGTGAGCAGCCGAACGCTCAGCTGGTCGGAATTATTATCAATTAGTTATTTTTTAAAGATGAAAAAAAAAAGTTTTTTCCCAGCAATAATTTTTGGTCAATGTTGCTTAATTACATGTACAAAATGTGTAGTTATCGGCTTTGTGATCGGTTTTTTTACACCCTGTATATATAAACCTTCCTCTTGAATCACTAAAAATCACTAATCTATTGAAAAAAAACTGCATCAAAATCTGTTGCGTAGTTTTAAAGATTTAAGCTTTTTATAGGGATATAAGGACAGAGAAAGCGAATTTGTTTTATACTTTGTAGTGATTATTAGTATACAGTTATTTGCAAAACCCTAATAACCTATCAAGTTACGAATTATAACAACAATTTTGGAATTTCGTTTTTTTTACTGTTGACTACACAAATATGATCAGAAACGGGTACGGTCGGCCCCAATTTCTTTTTGTCTTAATGAAAAAATAGTGGTGTACATAATTATACAGGGTAAGTATGTCAAACACCGCGGCACAAACGAGTACCAAAGATCCAGTACATGAAAAAAAGCATTGGAAAAAGCTGACGAAAAATTCCAATGTTTTTTTTTTCAAATCTGTATTTTTAAATAAATTTAGGAGTTTAATTTAAAAAGCGTAATTGTAACATTATAAATGAAAAAAAATACATTTTAAACTAAAAATGTCATCAGGGTTGATTAGAATAATGATTTTTTAATACTAAAACACTGCCATATTTTAAATAGATTTAAAAGATTTTTACCTGCGCATCTTTCACCCCAATATGGTTCTTTGCACTGACATACTGGCTCATTATTGTCATTGAGAGAACAGACACCATTGTGTGCACAATAGTTACTGCACGCGTATACTTCACACCTCTCTCCAGAGTAACCGGCATTACATCTGAAATAACGGAACCATAAATTCGAAGACATGTGATATCCGCCAATCCGCACTGGGCCCGCGCGGTGGATTATGACATATTCCCTCTCCTAAGGAGGAGGCCTGAGTCCCAGCAGTGGGAACATTATTAGGCCGATAATGCTAATAGAACTGATAATTTAAATTATAGTCTATCTAAAAAGTTACCTGACTTCGGTAATTATCAGTGTACCATGAAATCTGATGTAAGTAACACTGTTGCCTATATCAGATTTTTCATTGTACCCTAACCCCTAATCGGTTCACTTCATAGACAGATTATAATAATGGTACAATCTTCCCTACAGGCTATTTTTTATTCCCTACTCCTAGCAATGATGCCACATTCTCCTTAAACAATAGTTTGAAAAAAATTAAACTTTACATCTTTCACTAGTGTAACCGGCATTGCATCTTGACCTCAATTCTGTTTGACCTGAATTCTAATGGCAGATTTGAAGCCCTGAATTAATCATCATCATCATTATCTGCCTAGCCTTTTCCCAACTATATTAGGGTCGGCTTCCAGTCAAGTTGGATTTAGCTGAATACCAGTATTTTACGAGGAGCGGCCGCCTACCAGACCTCCACAACCCATTAACTGAGGTAACACAACACGGTACTTCATGAAAAGTCCAGTCTTTTTCAGTTAGATTTACTGGCTTCTGACTATCCGTAACGACTACCAAATTAAGATGGTCACCCATCCACAGACCAACCTTGGCAAGCACTGCTTAACCTTGAAGATTGATCTGTGCGGCTGTTATTATCTAGCCGCGAGCTCCTCTGAAGCCCTGAATTAACCATTCCTTGTTAATTCTATTTGGCAGTATGCTTTACATCATCAGTGACACCCAGTGCCCTGAATTTCAAGTGCTCGGTGCGAAGTAAACCCTATAGGATGAACATTTGATTTACCTGCAGTTTGGTTCCCGGTCAGCATTGAGACTACAATCTCCTTGCAAACAATAGTTGTGACAGACGGAAACATCGCATCTCTCACCGATGTAACCCGGCAAACAGTAACAGTCCCCATCCCCACTAAGTTTTTTGCCGTTGACGCAATACGTATCATTAACATCATCATCATCGTCATCTTTAGAAGTGCTGTGACAGTTAGAGATTTTATAGTAAGCAGCTATATCTTGAGAGCCACAAGACGGTAATGTGGTAGTCATTAAAATTTTGTTAGGTTCTGTGCCATTTGGTGAATTCTTTGGTAATTGCCAGAAGAAATTTTCTATGCTGTTCCCCCAGGATATAAAACCATTTGATACAGTTAGTGCGTTTGCTGTAGAATTTAAATCTCTTGCACTATATAATGTTCTTCTGTAATGTCCATTCAAATTTGCACTTTCAATAGAAAATGCACCATTGTTGTAATCATGAGATTCTATCCAGTATATTTTATCTGTACCAATGGTTAAGCCTTGTTTCACCATACCATCTGCTTCTATAATTGTTTCTCGTTCAGAACCATCAATTCGAGCTCTTTCTATGATATCGTTTGCTATCCAGTAAATATATCTGTAATTTGTAAATTATTTTTAATTATTACAACATATTAAAATTTGAAACGGAGCTTCCGCCAGCGGTTTCGCCCGCGTAAAAGAAGGTTTCTCCAAAAGAATCGGGATAAAAGGTAGCTGTTCTTTTCCATGTCAAAGGCCATATGCATGCCAAATTTCATCCAAATCCGTTCTGACGTTTTTACGTGATTAAGGTAGGCGCGACGTTAGAATTATCCATACAAACGTAATACCAAAATCATTTGCAATTTAAGCATATTTACACCATAATATGATGTTATTCGGATTTAGACAATAATTATTTAGGTTCCTACATCGTCTTTTTGTTGAAAAACTTACCCCAAACGAAATTTAAGCGAATTTAAATTTGCACATTTTCACAGCGAAAATGTCATGTTTTTATTTTGTTTTTTCTATATTATAAACAAAAATATTTCAAAATATCTTTTCGTAGGAACACAGATATTTTTATCATGTTATAAATACTTGAAACAATATTGGAAATACATAAATTTTTCATTCATCATTTTTGGTATTACGGAACCTCTCCCAAATTTCCAATAGTTTGTATTGCTATCACAGCAAGCCACTGTCAGTGTGCTGATGATGACTTTACTCCAGTCAGTGTGTCCAAGAATTGTTTATACTATCTGGATTGCTTCTAACAACCTCAAAAACGTATTTTATTTCGTCTCAACTCGAGATAGCGCGCGGTCTCCGCAGGCCTCTTAAGTAACAAACATCCACACTCTCGCATTTATAATATTAGTAATTATGATAACGTACCCACGACAACTATCCACGGCAACCTCGCGAAGTACAATCTTTTCGAAGTCAATCACAAGATTTCCGTTAACTTCATTATTACATGCTTGCCTCATTGAAAACGAATATAGCTTATTTTTATCAGTCCCAAAAAGTAATTCATTCGCCGGGTCGTAAGCAAATCTTGTTAGGTATCTGTTTCCTATTTTCTTAATTAGCGATTGTGTCTTCTTTGTAGCTATGTCGAAACTAGAAGCTGAATTGATCTTATTATTCTGGTCAGCAAACAGTATTCTATTGTGTACTGGGTCGTAACTGATCCAATTGATACGATGAGCTGCGGGTGTTGCCGTGTATACTAAAATTCCTTCATTGTAAAATTCCAGTTTATTTGATCTGGCCACGACGATGTCTGAAAGATGATATGTATCATATTAACAAAGCTAGTTAGCTAAATAAACCTTTTCTTTTCCATGCTTTTCCTTTTTACCGTATCTTTAAAAATCCCTAACTCGAAATAACATTACAATAATCTAAACATTAAAAAAATGAGATCAGTTTGTAGGCGAACAGAAATGTACTGTGTACTTTTGTGTGCATAAAGTATTTAATAAATAAACCACTGCTTGAAGTATAGCAAGATAAGCTCCGAATAAGGATAATTTTAGCAATAAATATGTTTAAAATCGACTACGGCAGAAGTAAGAAGTTCTAATATCACAGGAAAAAAACTGGTATTTGTTTAAACACATAATTATTTAAAACGATGTTCAAAGATGTATAAGGAACAGTCAGTAAAAATGCTTTATAATCGAAAGACCAATAATTGAATAAGAAAAATAATTTATTAAGCATTCTGTTACGATCACGTAAAATTATAAAAAAAAAAATGATTAGGTTTGACTGAGCTGACTGTACCAAGTTCAAGTTTATTTTGGTATTCGTTCGTAATGGAAAATAAATATGATTTAAAACAAATAAAAGCTTCTGGTATTATAATGAAATAAATCGACATAATAATAGTTTTGTCTCTTTGGTTTTTGTATTTTTTTGTGTTTTTTTATTAACATTGTAGTCGGTTGTATATATTTTGTAAAAAGTTTTTTATTTTACACTTTCAAGTTGTGAAAATAAATTATTTTAATCCAAATTTCAATTTTTTCTCTCTAATTGGTTTGTAGGTCTTAACTTCAATCATTTATAATATATCCGCGTAAATGACACCTCAAAAGAAAAAATGGTTATCACACATGTATTCAAAAAGGTTTGAACAAAAAAGCACCCCTCGTTATTTTTTTAATAAGGTTTAAAAAACGTATTTTTAATTTCTGCTGAACTTTAAATGTCCGTAAAAAAATGTCTTATGACAGAAAAGCCTAAAACATGTTTTTTCGGGTTGCTTAGACATTACTTTAATTAAATAAAATAAAAATTAATTAATTTATCATTTAATTTGACTAAAAATAAGCAGTTTACTTAAAATTTAAGGAATTTATAAAAAAAAGAACGACTAAGACTGAGACTTTGCCAAACATAATCATGGCTTAAATGGATCTAAATTGTCTGTACTATCTTCGCCTTAAATCTTTGCACCCATCTTCCAATCACCCTGTATATACTGCCGAACATAGAACCATAGAATTTTTGAAGTCGGTTAAAAACCCGAAAAAATATTTATTTAATCTTCATGCACAAAGTAAGATAAGTGGACTTATTGCCTTAGGCATTCTCTTCAGTCAATCAAGAACTATGTTTTTAAGTACTTACCCCACGTTAAAGAATGTGCAAGTCCTATAAATAGCACTATTAACACCCACACACTCTGCATTATATACATTTTAACGCGTTTTAAACAATACTGCTTCAAGAGGTAAATGCTTCGTCCAACTTTACCGTGTACAAAATAAAATCATGTTTTGCAAAACTTAGAAATACCCAACACTATATAGGTATATAATGGTTCCGTTAGGTGACAAAAACAGGTTTGTTAGTTACATTATCCTCCTGCTCTTCTGATGAAAAATCTATAACGCTTCAAGAGCGTAGCTAGGCGAGGGTGAAAGGGCCCATTGCCCACGGCCCCGCACTTAAAGGAGTCTTGCGCAAGCGAGGGCCCTTTAGGAGCTTGGGCTTCATTTATCCGACTATTACTACAAAATCACAAGATTTTTTTATATTAGTGTATACCTATCATACGTTATGGACCAGAATGTTGGGCTGTAAAAAGATGGATAAAAAAACATTGCATGTAGCGGAGATGACAATGTTAAGATGAATGAGTAGTGTGACGAGAATGGATAAAGTGAGAATTGAATATTAGAGGAAGTTTGAAAGTAGCGCCAGTGACAGAAAATTTGAAAGGAAATCGACTGTCTTTGTATGGTCATGTGAAGAGCAGGAATGAAACGCATGTTACTAAAAAGTTCTGAGTTTATATATAAATGGATGGAGAGGGAGAGGGAGGTCAAAAAAAGATGCATGGATTGTGTATGGAGTGATATGAAAGAAAAAGGAGTTAGTGAATTAGTGATAGTGTGAAAAACAGAAAAAGGCCTATCCGATGCTTATTTACCTTCATTTAAATTAATCCACGCTACGCCCCTGTATAAGAGGATAATGAAACGAATTAATATATATAGCTGTATCTGCATATCTATACTAATATTATAAAGAGGTAAAATTTGTAAGTTTGTAGGTTTGTAAGTTTGTATGTAGGGGGTAATCTCTGGAACTACTGGTCCGATTTGAAAAATTATTTCAGTGTTAGATAGCCTATTTATCGAGGAATGCTATAGACTATATACTATCACGCTACGACCCACGGTAGCGGAGCAGTAACGAAAAATGCGTGTGAAACCGCAGGGGACAGCTAGTTATTTATATAAACACAAATATAACTTGTTTATTTCGACTTTGATAATTGCAAGCGGTTTCGTCCGCGTGAAGGTCGTTTATTGCGGTCGCAGTTAAAATCGAACCCAAATATTATAAACCAGCCAATGATTTTTTTTTATTTCGGGTCTGTCTGACATCGATGCACCAACGAATACATGGATCCAGTACATGATTCTGGACCTCCAGTGGTGGAATTTTCCGTCGGCTTTTTCGTAATTAAAACATCTTTGCTTTTTCGGTCCATGGTATTCGTTTGTACGTCAATGTCAGACACACCCTGTATATAACTTAATCTAGGGCTTGGCTGCAATCCTGTCTGATGGTAAGCAGTGATGCAATCGATGGCTATGTCCTTCTTTGGGGCTCAAACTTACATAGAGTAAGAGCTACTTATATCAATCATGATTTGAGAAAAAAAAAACATCATCATCTACCTAGCCTTTTCCCAACTATATTGGGGTCGGTTTCCAGCCAAGCCGGATTTAGCTGAATACACGGTAACACGGTACTTTATGGCAAGACTGGAGTCAGATTTACTGGCTTCTGACTATCGATAACGACTGCCAAAGATCTACAAATTACAACCAGAACCTACGGCTTAAAGTGCTTTCCTAGGCACGAAGGAAATTCGGTATGTTACATACGCACAAACTAATACATATTAATCGTCCGTAACAAAATCTTTCATCAAGAATCCATCAAGTTTGATTTAGCTGGATTTATTTATTTAATTTAAGCAAAACGGCTGAAAACATTACACTATTTAAATAGAGAAAAAAGTATAAAAAAGACAATATTATAATATAAAACAAAATAATAAAAAAAAGTCGCTTGAGACTTGTCGACTTGGAGTTTCACTCATTCATTTATTTATTTCATACATTCATCACACAAAATTTCATGCATTCTAACAGAACCATCGTCCATTCTTCCCCAAACATCATCTGTCTAGCCTTTTCCCAACTATATTGGGGTCGGCTTCCAGTCAAGCCGGATTTAGCTGAATACCAGTATTTTTACGAGGAGCGGCTGCCTACCAGACCTCCACAACCCATTAACTGGGATAACATGGTACTTCATGGTAAGACTGGAGTCAGATTTACTGGCTTCTGACTATCCGTAACGACTGCCAAAGATCTACAAATGACAGCCGGGACCAACGGCTTAACGTGCTTTCCAAGGCACGGAGGAAACTCGCTATGTTAAGATGGTCACCCATCCACAGACCAACCTCGGCAAGCGTTGCTTAACCTTGAAGATCGACCTGTGCGGCTGTTATTATTTAGCCACGAGCTCCTCCCATTCTTCCCCAAACATAATTATAAAGTCTACATAAATGTTCTTTTTAGGAGACTATCAATTTAATTTTTGTGATTTTAATTTTAAATATTTTTTAATTTTAATTTTGTTACATAATTGTATATTAATTATTAACATCACCTAAAAATGTTAAATTATTTATTCATACTGTGTTCTTTGTATACTTACTTTTTAATTCAATTTTAATCAATTGATATTATTCATAATTACTAATTGATTTAAATGTATGTGTGATCTAAAGCTAATTGATATTCTTAAATAAATAACCAGCGCGGAGAGTCCGAAGTACGGGTGATTTCAACTGTAACTCTACCAGGAGCCGATGTTTCCTGCCACGGCTAGTCAATGTGTCTGTGCTCAATGTTCTTTTATTGTGTAGTTAGCAGCTAACCACACAATAAAGGAATAAAGAGCTACGAAGCTTTACAGATCCTGGTTCCGGATAAACGCGAAGCCTGTGTGAGTTATCATTTCATTGCAAACAATAGTTCTCACAGTTGCTATCTGTCAGAACTATCGTTTGGAAGGAGATTGTAATGTCACTGCTGAGGGATAACCTAGATGCAGCTGAAATGTGTTCATTAAGATGAACACACAACAACAACAACACAACAACAATTTTCAAGACTAGGAGTCAGAAGAACGGCAGATTAGGGAAAGGACACGTAGACCTAAAGAATAAAATTTTTACTAATCATAACTTACGAATTATGAAACACTGTCCACGATACCAGTCCGTAATATTATTTAACAGGTTGCCTTTAGACGTAAAAAGTGAAGTCCATAGTAGTAGTTTCAAATTAAAACTAAAACAATTCCTATTGAATAAGTGTTAGGTATATGCTTTATAAGAACTCTAATGTCTGTTGTTTTATCATTGTGTTGTTTTTTATAGGATTTTATTCATTCATTTATTGATCTGACTATACACTTTATACTTGATTGTTATTTTTTATTAATTTTGACATTCTTCGCTATTTTATAAGTAAATAATGTTTTTATCGTAATTTATTTTAAAATTTAAAGCTTCACCATGTTTAATTTATTCATGATTATTTTTAAATACTTGACATATTTAACCTTTTTATTTTATTTTTGAACTGTGTAGCTTTGTAATTTATTGTGTGTGTGATACAATTTATTAGTTCATGAATAAAAGACTAATGACAACAAACAACAACAACAGCAGCGTCGTTGTAGTCCGAAATATTTTGAGATTAGCTTCTTGAAGGAAGCAGTTATTTATATTTAGCTTTGGGTAGATACCATTTCTACGTGTAAGAAAATGTACGAATAATGACTGTAAGTTTACTTTACTTTACGAGTAGATTAAGAGGTGCCATACAACGTGGCAATGCCGCCAGTCTTTTGGGCACACTTCCGGTCGACAGCGATGCGGAAGAATTTTTTTATGCCATAGTTTAGGTTAGAATACGAATTGGTGTATGTTTAAGTAGTTTTAATTAGTTAAGTGTTTTTATTTTTCATGTTATATCTGTGTTTAATAAATGCATTTTTTTAGGGGTCACTGTAAGGTTTATTTTTTAACTAGGTAATTACAGTATAATAAAAACTAACTCTAAACTAATTATTATATATTATATTTATCGAAAAAAAACGAAACTGAAAGTTGTGAAATACGTATCTACATACATACAATTGAGATATTCTAGAATAATTAAATAAGTACCTTCATAATATTGACAAAAATAATTGTTGTTTTACCTTATTATTTATTTCGTTTAAAAATGGTTTGAGTTTAATTAAAAAAAAAACCTCCCTATAATCATCAGAATGACTTCTCCCACTCTTGGGCGGAGCGGGAGGGCGTGTCAGACTCTTACTGACTAAACCCCTACCCCGTTCCTTCGTTGCCATCGATCTGGGGGACACGGTGACAACCTTTCGGATACCGTGTTCCTCAGAGGCTTTGGCCCTACCGGGCCCCTACAGTTTGCTGACATCTCCTTGAGGCGCGCGTGGAACAGAACGCGCCGTCGACGACTAGGTTCGGTCCAGATTATTACCAGACTGCCGGACAGCGAGCTACCCAGTGCTCGCTGTCCGCGAGCCCGCGCCTACGGTGGTCGGAAATCGGGATCGGGATCTCGACGGCGGCGGCGTGAGTTCCGTTGCCTCACGCGGTCGGCAGCCTCCTTTGCTAACATTACTGCTTCGCAGAAGGAGGCGACTGCCTGCCACCCCTCCTCGCTCCGGACCATGGCCTTCCCTATACAGGGTGTGTCAGACATCGACGCACAAACGAATACCATGGATCCAGAAGGTACATGAATCTGGACCCCCCGATGATGGAATTTTTCGTCGAATATTTTTCTTATTAAAAATATATATATCTTTAACTTTATAATTTAAGTTGTGTAAAAACGTTATTCTAACATTTTTTGAAAAAAAAAAATGAATCAATTACTTTCTAAATTAAAAATGTCGTACCGGTTACCGAAAAAAAAAATGTAAAAAATGTTTTTCTACCCTGTGTGTATTATGTATGTGTGCCAAATAAAAGATTTTTTCATTCTTTCTTTCTTTTTCTTTATTATAAGACCTTTTTTTATCAACCCCGATGATTTTAAATAAATTAATTTTCAATTAATTTATTTATTTCTATATTCGATTTTATACAGTTTAATTATTTTTTGAAATTTAGATTTTTGTTGAAAAAAATATGAAAAAGTCAACGAAAAATTCCACCAGAGGGGGGGGGGGGGTTCTGTACCAGCTCCCCGGCTGGGGCATATGCCTGCTGGAGATCTCGTGGTAGGCCCTTTGTTTTCTATGATTTAAACTTAGAGTTACAATTTAGTTTTGGGAGACGGGAAAAATGTAAAATAACATAATAATATTGATTATTAAATTTATTGAAAAAAGAAGTCTTAGGACTAACAGGATCTTTCGTGTATTCTCTAACTTAATAGACGCAGCCTTGGGCCCGAACCATGACGCTTAAAGAACAATCCGGTCACATTAACTTGACGCATCTCTGAAATGCGAGCATCCCCCGCTTCCCCCGCATTCCCTTAGCTCGCCTGGCAAGTGTCATGTATGGTCAGCATATGTGTTATCACGATAATTTGGCTAGTGTATCGTCGATAATTTGGCTAGTTCTCTGTTGTTGTTATATTGTTTTTGGACATTATTTCATCGACGCCAAGCGTCAACTTAATGTGACCGAGTTGATTCTTTTACTCTTATTCCGGTGTGGGTAAGAGACAGAGTTATACAGGTTGTCTAGCGCCATCTCTTTCCCACTCTGGAATAAGAATGTTACTTATTTTAAACGTCATGGTTCGGGCATTGGTCACATTTTAATATCTATTAAAAAATAAATGATTTACTACATAAGTCGTCCTAGATTTTTTTTCGGCATTCGTATGGTATACTTGAATGTGAATTGATATGAATTGAATAATTAAATAGTTTTTTTTGTAATGAATATTAAAAAAAAGTTTATACATATTGTTTCAGGGTATATTATATGTATTGGCAAAATATGGCTGTTCTCTTTGTACTTTGCATCACCATGATATGTACCCATATTTGCAAAATAAACAATCTTATCTTACTATTTTAATTATAGTTTTATTCGCCTATCAACACTAATCTCTATCGCTAGTAAAAAACAAAGAATATACCAGTAGCCCGATTTACGTAGGCGAAACCGTAACGATATCGTAGCGACTTAGGGCCATGTGCACCTAACCATCTGATTAACGTCAATAACCGACGATAAGGAACAGGAAATATTGCTAAAACAGCCGTTTTTATATTAAAACAGTCGATTTGGTGTCGGTGCACATGGCCCTTAGTCGTTTAGACTATTGTCGTATTCGAGCTTGGATGACAACGATTTTAAAGTCGTTATATTACGCCAATCATTTATCCTTGTATACATAACAAATGTAACTGGACATACGCTGTTGATAGATCGTTTAGTTTCAAACCAATTGAATCTGCGTTCTATCGAATCCTGATAACGCTGACCGCCCACGACCGACAATCGGTGAACGATTTTTTGTAGGTGAAAAATAGAACACACTGACATCAATAGTGAACACACGACCTACAAAAAGTCGGTCAGAATAATTATACTATAGGATTATAATTTGTGACGATTATCGGACCTACAAAAAGTCTGTCGTGGGCGGGCAGCGTAAAACGTGAATACCGATTTTAGGTAGGACATCGATAATAAACTTCAACGATATTTGACTTGTTCGTTTTTTACATAAATCTGGCTACAGGTATTAAAGTAACGCTTATTATACGAGTATTTCATCGTCCGGTACGACTAATATTTCATACGAAGTTTTTTTAATCTCCTTACTATAATACGGCAAATAACAAAAAGGTTTGAGAGTAGAGGCTTTCCCACATACAACTACGCCAGCTTCTACCTCAGCTTTACAGACATACAAAGGTACGCCTTCAACTTCCTTAGGTCCACCTGTAAGTCCACCGACGAATGCATTTTTAGGTATAGTAACGTTTGAATCCACTTTAACCCATTTCGCATTTAAGCCACTCAAAATCTGAAATAGATTAAAAAATACATTAAAGTGAAAAATAAATCCAATAAAACTTTTAAATTCGTTATCTCCTACATCATCATTTCAGTCTAAAAACGTCCACTGTTGGACATAGCCACCCCCAGGTGTCGCCACAACCAGCGCTTCGGTTTGCTGATTAGTATTGGCCTAAGATACAGAATGCACTAGGTGTTCATTCAGGGTAACGCTTGGTCAAACTTCTTTAAAAAGAGGCTTTGAATTCATAGAGGCTATGAATTTATATAAGCGAAAGGTTTGCGTTCGCCTGTTCGCAGAATGGTTGATGCCTACAATGAGACTTTTGAACATGTAGATATTTTTGCGTGCTCACCGTCATCATCATCATCTGCCTAGCCTTTTCCCAACTATATTGGGGTCGGCTTCCAGTCAAGCCGGATTTAGCTGAATACCAGTATTTTACGAGGAGTGGCTGCCTACCAGACCTCCACAACCCATTAACTGGGGTTTTTTTTTTTCATGGTAGGGGAATCATCAGAATGACTTCCCCCGCTCTTGGGCGGAGCGGGAGGGCGTGTCAGACTCTTACTGACTAAACCCCTACCCCGTTCCTTCGTTGCCTTCGTTCTGGGGGGGACTCGGTGTCAACCGTTAGGAATACCACATGTTCCCCCCAGAGGCTTCGGCCCTACCGGGCCCCTACAGTTTGCTGACATCTCCTTGAGGCGCGCGTGGAACAGAACGCGCCGTTGACGACTGGGCTCGGTCCAGATTATTTCCAGACTGCCGGACAGCGAGCTACCCAGTGCTCGCCGTCCGCGAACCCGCGCCTACGGTGGTCGGAAATCGGTATCGGGATCTCGGCGGCGGCGGCGTGAGGACCGTTCCCTCACGCGCTCGCGGTCAGCAGCCTCCTTCACGAGCATTACTGCTTCGCAGAAGGAGGCGACCGCGTGCCAACACTCCTCGCTCCGGACCATGGCCTGAACCAGGGCCCGGCGCGAGAGGTCGCCGCTCCCGATAGCCTCCACAAGGACACGGCGGTGCTCCGCCCAAGCGGGGCACACTTCTACCGTGTGCTCCACCGTGTCCTCCGGGCGGTCCACACAGTGGCGACACCCGGGCGTCCTCTCCTGCTTGATTCGATGCAGGAACCTCCCGAACTTACCGTGTCCGGTGAGGACCTGCGTCATACGGAAAGAGAGGACGCCGTGACCTCTTTCCAACCACTCCTCAAAGAGGGGCCTAACCGCCTCAATGACGGCGTGCCCAGCACTGGGTTGCGACAGTCGCAGTCGCCATGCCACCCTGAGATCCCGCCGGAACTCTGTCCGCCATGCCGCGACTTGTCGCGGCAGCGGAGTTTCGCCCCGGCGTTGCATCTCCACGCGCAAATCGTGCATGCGTGCAAGGACTGTTGCCTCCAGTCCATCCCACGGTACCCATTAACTGGGGTAACACGGTACTTCATGGCAAGACTGGCGTCAGATTTACTGGCTTCTGACTATCCGTAACGACTGCCAAAGATCTCCAAATGAGAGCCGGGACCAACGGCTTAACGTGCTTTCCGAGGCACGGAGGAAACTCGTTATGTTAAGATGGTCACCCATCCACAGACCAACCTAGGCAAGCGTTGCTTAACCTTGAAGATCGACCTGTGCGGCTGTTATTATCTAGCCACGAGCTCCTCATATAATTTTGCGTGCTCACCGTATAAGTTCAAAACTCTCATTCTTAAGGAACTTTCATAGGAATATTGTTTTTTTTGAATAAACCTTGGTTTTTTCTCTCTCTCTTCACTATCTTTTTCTTCTATTTGTATTTGTTTTATTCATGCCCGATAGTTAATTTATTTTATTTATTGTTTTATCTGTCATAAAATTGATTTTATTTTATTTAAGTATCCCACAATTAATCTGTGAGCAGCGCTGTGGGCTACAATATTGTTTAGATGTTTTGCATATCTGTAGTACCTAAGTCTTATATTGTAGCTGTTTGTTGTTCCTTTTTATACAAATAAAAAATAAAAAACTTAAAATAAAAATACCTATCTAGAAAGAAATACTTTTACCTGGAAGTGATTTTTTTTATGTTCAACACCCCCCCAAGGGACGTAAGCCGAACCTGACTTCACATACTTCCCGGGACAGAGCGAACCATCATTGTAAGCTCTGGCTACGTAAATATCGTCGTTTTCATACCCGCCAATTATAGCATTTGGAGGCAATTGACCCTCATTCAGAGGAAGCCAGTGATATCCTTTAGGCGAAACTGTAATGTTAAAGAATATCTTCGTACATAATTGATTTTACACCACTAAGTAGTTAATTTTCTTCATCTTCATCATTTTAGTCGAAAGACGTCCACTGCTGGACGGCCTCCCAAAAGCGTCCCCACAACGACCGGTCCTGTGCGTCTCGCATCCATCAGATTTCCGCGACCCTCGCTAGGTCAACGGTCCATCTTGTGGTAGGACTTCCAACGCTGTAATTTCTTAATTAGTACAGACAAATCTCTAACTCTATCGCTACCTGTTACTGTTCAAATTATCTGTGTATTGAAAAGTAAAAAAAAAACTTAATTCTAAAATTGACCACAGTGAGAACAGTGCCCGGGAGGCGTAGGTAGGTACAGCAAAATACAGAGTTTATTTTTTCATACTACGCCAGCTAGTCCCATGCTAAGCAGAGCTTGTGTTATGGGTACTAGACAACTGATAAACATACTTATATATATACATATAAATACATACATATTATAGATAAATTACACCCAGATACAGAACAAATGATCGTGCTCATCACACAAACATTTTTCTGGGTGGGTATCGAACCCACGACCTCCGGCATAGCAGTCAGGGCCACTAACCACTAGACCAACAGGCCAGTCAAGTTGAAATGTGTTTTATAGAATAACGAAATCTTAAAGGTTTGTTTTTGGTACAAGTATTATGTGAACGGCGAGTGTGGCGTTACAAGTCAGCAGATTGGGATGAGATGCGGCACTTCTTTGCGTCTTATCCTTGGCAGCGGGTCTGCTTCTCTTCGGAAAATCCGTCGAGCTGTGAGGAGGCAATTTCCGATGTGGTGCGTCAAGCTATGGAGTATTTCATCCCATATAGTGACGTACCCGTCGGTAGCTCAGCCCGCCCATGGTTCAACGCCGACTGTGCTGAAGCTGAAAAGCGAAAGCACTCGGCGTTTCTTTGCTGGGTGGATGCTCGTGACCGCAAAGCTCCGGACCTGAGTTCAAAGAAGAGAGCCTTCAACCATGCTGCCAAGTCCTACAAAAAGGCACTAAGGAAGGCTCGCTTCGATCGCATTTCCCACATTGGCCAGAAGCTCTCTGCACAACCGTCCGGTAGCAGAGCGTTCTGGTCCCTTGCCAAGTCGGTCGAAGCGAACT
Organism: Mythimna separata; assembly: GCA_030763345.1. Taxonomy (NCBI): domain Eukaryota; kingdom Metazoa; phylum Arthropoda; class Insecta; order Lepidoptera; family Noctuidae; genus Mythimna; species Mythimna separata. Next base: position 214,509 of record JAKKIA010000045.1, read on the forward strand.
TTTGTCGGCCCACATTGCCCCCGCTGGTTCGGCCAGATGGAACACTGGCTCATACGGCGAGAGAGAAAGCAGGTCTCTTTGCATCTCTCTTCGCCCATAATTCTCGTCTTGACACTGGCAGTGCTACTCCACCGACCCTACCTCACTGCGGCACCTCGATGCCCGAGTTCCATATAAGGAACAAAGAGGTTCTGAGAGCACTGTGTCGTCTAGACGTGAACAAAGCTAGTGGACCAGATGGTATTCCAGCGATTGTTCTTAAGGCATGTGCGCCCGAGTTGTCTCCTGTTCTGACACGCTTGTATCGCCTCTCATATAGGACCGGTATAGTGCCCAAATCCTGGAAGCTTGCCAACGTGCAGCCCGTGCCCAAAAAGGGCAGTCGTGCCGATCCTGCCAACTATCGGCCGATTTCAATAACCTCCATACTCTGCAAGATTATGGAGCGTGTGTTGAACTCGCGCCTCATGGCATACCTGGAAGGTAACGATCTCCTCAGTGACCGACAGTACGGGTTTCGTCGCAATCGGTCTACTGGGGACCTACTAGCGTATGCCACTCACTTGTGGGGCGAGGCCCTCGAGAAGAATGGGGAAGGACTTGCAGTCTCCTTAGACGTCTCGAAGGCCTTCGACAGGGTATGGCACGCTAGCCTTTTAAGTAAGCTTCCAGCGTACGGCATCTCTCCTGGCCTGATTAACTGGATAAAAGACTTCCTGAGTGAACGGTCTCTCCGAGTTGTTGTCGACGGATGCTCATCAGAGCCCATGATGACTAATGCCGGAGTTCCTCAGGGGTCTGTTCTCTCTGCAACTCTCTTCCTGCTCCACATCAACGATCTGCTGATGCCCGGTATCTATGGGTATGCAGATGATAGCACAGTTGTAGAGAGATACTTGCCGAGTACTCAGGCTAGTAAGGAGCTAATCCGGTCTGAAAGAGAGGCTATGGTAGAGCGTACGAATGACTCACTTCAGGCAGTCTCCAAGTGGGGCGAAGTCAATTTAGTGGGATTCAACGCCACCAAAACACAAGCGTGTCTATTCACCGCTAAAAGGAGCCCGTTCACCTTGGCTCCTGCTTTCCGGAATGTATCCCTGGAATGCGCCAACCGCCTTCAGCTCTTAGGAGTTGAAATTTCCTCCGATCTCAACTTTGGGCGGTTCATTGAGTCCAAGGCCAAGATTGCTGCTAGAAAACTAGGCGTTTTGGCAAAGGTCCGGCAGTACTTCACACCGGGACAGCTTCTAATGTTATACA